>JAGDQP010011700.1:0-52311 GCA_022664845.1 Lepisma saccharinum
CCCCCCGAAACATTCATATCAAAGGTCATTTGATATGCGTTATCCGTACAACAGTAAACACTCTGCTTAAACTAGGCTTCATGTCTCTATAAAACGATTTTCAAACAGTGCCAGAATTAAGGGCCCTCCTCACTCCCGCCCCAATTTTTAAACATTTTTTAAAATATTTCAAAATCTAATGGCATTATCAAAATTTTAAGATTTAAGCTCTCTAGTACTTACAAATTACTATGAAATACAATGGACAGCGATCTTGAGATCTTGTCCATTGATGAGTGATACGTAGTCAAAGATTTTGACGTCATTATTTAATTGACAACGTATCACTCATCAATGGACAAGATCTCAAGATCGCTGTCCATTGTATTTCATAGTAATTTGTAAGTACTAGAGAGCTTAAATCTTAAAATTTTGATAATGCTATTATATTTTGAAATATTTTGAAAAATGTTAAAAAGCGGGGAAGGGAGTGATGAGGGTCCTTAACTTCGTGTCGCACAAAATACCATGAGCAGAACTCCATAAGACGGTGCGTGTCATCTTAAAGCAGTGTTCGATTTGTAGGGGGATGCTTGGGATTTTACCATCTCTGTAAAAACTTTCCTAATTCTGTTTACTTATATGCCTATATACCCCACTAGCCTAGGATATGGAAGAGCCTAAAATATTGTAATCTACGTGTCACGGTAATTCTTCCTCCTTTCTGGAAATGACATAAATCGAACACGGTCTTAAAGTAGCTCTTCCAAAGGTTTCGGTCGAAATTGTCTCAGTTTTCCGATCATATAACAGGCTTCTTAAATTGTAGTGGTTAATTCTCAGCTCGAGAGACCCTTTCCTAGAGGATTTGTGTGAACCAATGCCAAATTTCAGGAAAACTCTGCCGTTCGTTATGACGTAATATATACGTGTATATAAGCAGTGGGGAATCAAAAGTAACACCTAATGTTCCTAGGCTGTATTACGCAGTGGTTACACTTCTTCCTGAAAATGCAATCAAATCAAAGCATGTTACGATAAAAACAAAATAACTAATTAAATTTATTTTAAAAAAATGGATAGACACTGTCTACCGTGCCTATCCTCAGAATTCGCCACTGTATAAGTGAACAAATATGAAAACTGAAAACGAATTTTGGGAGACAACTACTTTTACCCTATGTATATTACTTGTTAGCGCTTTTTGTTGTTGTTGTTATTATTTTAAAATGCATGAAAAAGTGAATTAGAGTATCTCTAAACAATAATAATGACGTATTGCAAGAGACATTTCGAAAAACTACATTTGAGAAATAATTAGCTTGAAGTTTGGTCTTGTACAAGTTGAAACATCAGAAAAGGCTAGTTCAAAACTTAATTACAGGCGTGCACAATTATATTTATTGATTTTAGTTAACATTAACAATTAAACATAAGAAGAAGAAGGCATATGAGTAACTTCTGTAAAGAGTTAACTAGAAATATTATATCCTTTCCTTCTTACCCACCTTCTTGCTAATAACCAGCACCTAATTAACACAAAAACGTCGAAGCAAGTTAAGTCTATCTGAATGAAACCTCGACAACATAAAACTTTTAATGAGGCCAGTCAATTAATAAAACTAAGAGAAAACGAGGTTAAACCTCTTTAGAAACACCCCAATTAAAAGCATTAAGCACACACGGTAATAGACTTATATACGGTGAAATCTAAAACGTATTTTAAAGATGAGCTTTTCATATATTTACGGCTGAGATTCCATAACATAAAATGAAGTTTCTTGACCCAAATCGATATTTTCGTTTCCGTCCGCTTAATAACAGCTAAATTATAAAGTCGTCTTTGTGTTTTTGTTCCTGCGGGAGTAGGTAAGGACAGGTACCGACCCTGGCCTTAATATAAGGTATCATCTCGGTATACTGACTGAGTGGAAATTAGTTTTCTTGTACACAAATTGAGGGCTCAATGGAAGAAGAGCACATGCCACATCCCAATGAAAATTGACTTCTTAGTTTATACAGACAGTTTTTGCCATCTAGCGTCTCGTCCGGTAGTGACTGTGCCTCTGACATTCATTTTAGTACAATAAAGGCACATGCCACAGGCAGTTATTACGGGAGGAGACGCTAGATGACAAAAACTGTCTGTCTAAAGTAAAAAGTAAGTTTTCATTAAGATGTGGCATGTCCCCGTTTTCCACTGACAAGTAGCACTTCGCTCTTTTGAATCCGGAATGGCGGAATGCGACACATATCCTGAAAGAGCCAGTCCTAATTAAGATGCATATGGATTCCCAGCGTCAGTCAGCAATGGGTTCAGGAGTTATGGGCCTGTAAAGTTAACATAGGAATCCATAGGAAATACCACGTCTAGGCATTTCCTTGACGTCTCTTTCTGCTAACCTTATGTAATATACTACATAGAAACCATACAATCTATAAAGCACGAGAGGCAAGTGGAAAATAGCATTCAAACAGACAACAAGACTGATTTTGGTTTAAATCAAAGGATTGTTATTGAAGGCACGGTGGAAGCATTTACAGAGGACAATCGATGTGCAGATCGAGAAACAGAGCATGAGAAGCACAGAAAGATTGCTCACAGTGTGCACACTTGACAAAGGCTAACCCATTACACTTGGAACACGTGTCTCTATCGATTAAGTCAAAACAGTAATCGTGAGGGGAAATCCACATTCCTGGTGCTTCGTCCAAGTAACCAGCTTTGTAGAAAGCGTACCGAATCAAGTTCCTGAACCTGGGAGCGCTGAACTAATAGATCGTGAATGACTTCAATGCTAGAAATCGGTCACGATGCCAGATATTCACATCAACACCAGTGTGTCACTTACATAGCGGATGAATGACTTGTACTGCCTGAAGAAGTTGAATCTTTCCTGTACATCCTCCAGGAATCAGCCTCTTCTTGAAATTGCAGACCACGAGTCCATGAGCTGAAGAATCTTCTTTCGATCCGCAGGAACACTTGGCCAGAAAGCAAGGTTAGCAGAAAGAGACGTCAAGGAAATGCCTAGACGTGGTATTTCGTATGGATTCCTATGTTAACTTTACAGGCCCATAACTCCCGAACCCATTGCTGACTGACGCTGGGAATCCATATCCATCTTAATTAGGACTGGCTCTTTCAGGATATGTGTCGCATTCCGCCATTCCGGATTCAAAGGAGCGCAGTGTTACTTGTGAGACCCACAATTGTTAGTAAGAACATTCTCTTGTGTCAAAAATGGTTTTCATAGCATTACAAGATATCCTACATTAAAACTTACAAAATATCTACAGCATACCGATATAACTCACACATATCCCCCCACACATATACAGAGATTTCTTCAAGGATCACACACACACAAATAATTTACATAAATCATACGTGGAATTCCTTACAATTTTTCAGCTACAAGGTACGTATGCGTTCAGATGACGATTGTTTTCTTTTTTGTTATGACCACGCAATTTCAACACGCACTTCTGCGTTGTTTGTTTCGATCTTGAATGTAATAAATAGTACCTTACTTACGATTGTCGTAACATGACAATCGAACAAACAGCCAATGCGTATTGTAAACAGCCAGAAATCAGACGCAGCTAAATCTGGTGAATACGCGAAGGGAGTTCCAGCACTACAGGATGTATCAAAATAATATTTATGGGCTACCCTTTGAAGTGCTCTACTCTGTTTTGCTTTTGATCATCTGTCAATGCCTGTGCATCAGCTTCCATTTGTCCAAATCCTTGGTCGGAATTTGTTATACCGTGCTTTTAGGTACTCCAATAAGTTCCTGTATCGGTCTTGCGGGGTGGTAAAAAGATTTCACGCACTTGTACAGGCTGACAACTGCCTATATAATCCGTGTAATTGAATGGAGAGTTCATAGGATCAGAAAATCGAAGCTGATTGGACATGGCATATTGTCAACTGCAAACAAAACTTAGAATCAGTGGCTTCACTATCATACAAAAAGTAAGGGAACTCGTAAAGTTAACGGACATTTTCTGCGCTTTTTCTTTGCGGCCTTTTATTTCTACCACAGTACAGAAAGCGCACGCCTCGTCAGTCTTCACCTCTCTGCTCTCTACACAAAAAACTCACCTCAATTATATATGGCGCCCGAACAGAACTCAGTTATATATGGCGCCCGAACAGGAACTGAGTCAGTTTTCATAAACCTTTGTTGTTGGTGCGAAAGTAAGGCTCTAGAGAAGCTGAATTGTAATTTGCTCCATGAAAACGCTTTTCTCGCTCCTGTGCGCTGTCTGTGAGATCCCTGTCTTCATGGCGCTGTATTTAAAAAATCGCGTGACTTACAGCAACATTGTCTTATTCGAAATTCCAATAAAATGCTTGTTTACTAGTCTGTATATGGGTTGTTAAAGAATTTCGGTAAATAACTCATACATTCAAGGTTCAAAAAAACTACGTGCCCATGTTAGCGCCTTTAAATTATGGGCGTTATAGTTCAAATATTAAGCATCATTACGCCACCGTTCGTCAAGAGATAGCGCTGAAAGAAAAATAGGATCAAATGAGTCGTATGGGATCTTGTTCAGTGAGTACGTGCAGTGTAGAGGTCGCTGATCGTTGTTACGTAGATTAAGCGTAATATATTCTGATCATTGTAAGTGGAAAATGGCAACGCAACAAAATACTGAATAGAAGAAATAGGAACTGAACAAATGACAAATGGAAGAGACGGGAAATGGAAAGATATCAGACATAATCATATTTCAAAGAAAAAAGTTAGGCCATAAATAAAATTCAAATTCAAAGGGAAATTGACATAATTTAGTAGTTACTAGATCTAGTAGTAAAAGATAGAACATTATATCTTCAAAGGCAGGGATGTACTGGGTGTGGCTCGTAAGGGCTCGCGCAAGCTCTGTTAAATGTTTAGGCCTATATTTGTTCCAAGCGCATTGTTAAAAATTGCTGGCGAGGAAAAATCAATAAAATGAACATACTCTCCTAATTTAAGCATACTCTAGTAATTCTGTTCTTCACAGAATTCCCTTTATTGAATATGAAGATGATACACCACGATTCAATCCCTATGGATTTGAAATTTTATTTATTGCGTTCATGGATCTCAGGCGTAGGCCGGAACAGGGTGAGGGAAATGATGTTGGAAGATAGTTGGCCAGGACCTAGTTAGTAGGTACCATCCCGCATTACTTTGGTGTGACTGAGACAAACCTCAGTCAGGATGGGAGGTCGCTCGAATCGTTTCCAAGACTTTCTGAATGCCAAACCACCGTTCTACCAACCGACAAGTGAGTTTACGACCACTCGGCATTCAATCGGTATGCAATAATATTATTGCAAATAATATGTTCGCTGTATTTAGTCCTATGCGTCACTGCTCGTGTGTGTGTGTGTGTATTTGGTAATTTTTCCATGTGTTTAGTGATGTTAAGAAATATGTGAGTACTTTGATAAATTGTTTGGAGCACACCCATGTTCAAGGATACCATTATCTTCCCTGCATTGGGTTCATCTCTTGCGAATCTGATGAATTAACTTAAAAAATAGAGCTTGGAAAGCAAAGTAGGTCGAGTGGTTTGAATACAGAATCGGATCAGTGTGTGAAAAGAAGCTCGGTTCGATTCCCATTCAGGTTTACGTTTTAATCTTTTAAAAAAAGTGCATTAGTTTCTCCTTTCCTATCCTGTCGAAGCTATTTCAATCTTGGTTCTTGTAAACTAGACTGCTGGACTCAACCTTTTTGGCTTGACACTAAGCTTGCATGAAGTTGTCACACTTATCAGAGAAAGTTTGATCCACTTCTGAGTTAAGTCAAAATTGCCATGTGGGAGATGAAAAGGCAACTCAATTAACAGAAAAATAATCTTTTAGTGGAACTCGTCCAAACGGGTAGTGTGTGGTCAGTACATCGAGCCCATTTACCGGAATTTTGGTCTTTCATGACCAGAATTCTCTCAATGTCTTGATCCAAAACAAAATAGAAACACGAAGTCGTTAACCGTTTTGCAATGCGGGTGTTCATTCATCGTCCTTTCTTTTTCATGTATTTCACAGACGATATTTTAAGGATATTCCGGTATGATACACGGGAGAAACGAGACGATCCATCCATCCATCCAAAGGAAAGGGGGAAGGGGTTTTCTCACTGGAGGTCACCTTCTCCCTCAGGTCAATTCCTAGCATGCCTCACTCTCTCAGTCACACTAGAGTGAAGCATTTCGTGAAGAGAAACAGGTCAATGACTTGACCAACAAACCAGCCGGAAACGGAGGATTTTGTCACTCGGAAGGGGAAAAGCACTCAAGAAATTGCAAACGGAGCATTCACTTCCACTTACAGTCGACACGTGTCGCCCCCACCCTATCACTACTCACGGAATTATCTCAGACGCCGCATTAACTTCACAGAAGTTCAGTCCAACCAATAAACTTCAGACAGATTTTTTATTATTATTATTATTTCATTACTATTATCATGAAGTCGATAGCGACAGGTACATCTAAGAAAATCTAACCTTATCAATCATCTCGAATTCCGTTTTCTTCTCTTGACTCACTTGTTCCCCCGGGTGCGCCCTCTTGCTCGCTTTTCTTCCAATTGTACTGTTGTCATTCATTCAGCTTCCAGGGGTTTCTAGTAGTTTCGGTCGCGGACATCGGATGGACACTGCGGAAGCACGCAGGCTCGAGTCCGGTTCACGGTCATACTCATCCACACAGTGCCTGATCTAAGGGGGAGACAAAAGGGGGCAAGCACCCCAGGTGGCACGTTCAGGGGCGGCAAACAGCTAAAAATAAAAATAATAAAAGCTTCTAAAAAAAGGAAGCAAAATTGCCTATTGAATTGAAATTGATCTAAACGTGTTCAAAATTTCAATACCGGCGCGCAAACACATTTTATTATGTTATTCCATACAACCTACCTTCATTTAAATTCAAAACCACGATTCAAGTCAGCTTACTGGAGTTAGTAATAGCGATGCCACGACAGGCTACAGAGAAGATAACAAAAGTACACTACGTCATGCGAGATAATGCTGTGGCCGTCGCGTCGGCCGGTCGTGCTGTTTGGCTAAAAACCGATGAAAAGGGCGGCAAAATTTAACTTTGCCCTCCATAGGAAAATTTCTAGATCTGGCACTGCACTCACATTTGGCCACAAAGTACAAGAATATTGTCAGCATATGCCAGGAATATTCACAAATTTTGCAGCATATTCTTTTTTTAGTTTAGTTCACGTATACTTTTGTATAAAATAATCACTGGCGTTCCTGAGCCTTCCCCAACGCCATCTGTTCGCGTTTGGTGGAACTGCGTCCACCTGAGTGACGGCCGTGGGGTCAGCACTGCGCGTCACCTTGACCACGAACAGGCGTATCAGGGGCTTTCTACACCAAGTGGTCATCATGTCTTTATTCACATGACTCCCCAGTTTGTCTCACGACGCTGGGTGGACGCCGAAAAGTGGGACTGCAGCCGGAAATTGAACCCGGGACCACACAGATATTTTAAATCATAAACTTTCTTTTAATTCAGAGATTACAGGACGTACACTTGAAATGAATCTATAACAAAATCTCTCCTGCAGCATGTGTAGGACAAACCCCCTCCCCTGCCAATAAATCCTGGACGGACAAAATCTCTTCTAGAAATAAGTTCCTTGGAGAAGTATGACCTATAATGCAAAAAGATCCCTGTGGAAATGGAACAATCTATTGTTCCATGCAAATATATAAAAAAAAGAGAGACATATAAAACTGTAGAGAGACATTATTAATTAAGAAGTAGCACGAAGGCATAGATAACGTATATAAAAGAAAGCCTTTGTTGTAGAAACAATTTATCCTGAATTTGGATAATAATATCTAGATATAAGTAATGAAAATAAAACTATCAATTTCAATTCAGAACTATCCGAAATTTTACCCAATTGACTCAGTCTTAACCCAGACTGAGTCAGTGACCCGACGAATCACCCGCTGACCCATTGTGAATATCCAATTAAACAAATTAAGAAATATTGTTCGTGTGTCTTTCCATTTATGGTTTCCTTAGGAACATTCCAGACAGATGGTGAAAACTTGGGAGGCACGCATTTTAAACAGGGATCTATTCCCGTAGCAATATGTCTGAAGACTCCAGTAACATAAGTAGCATCGAAATAATTTAAGAGCTCCGGCCCATCTCGTAATATTTCCTGGAAGTGCCACATACCTTTTCTAATGTCTTTCGCTGGCAGGAATGCAAGATCCATTTTTCAACAATACGAAAGTAAAGCGTTCACTGAGACAGCATATTTCATGGTTTCCATAATTCAATTATAATAGAAAATGAAAGATTGTTGACTTAGACAGGGTTTCACTCATTTCAGAAGTATCTATATTTAGGGAGAAGGATTTTGTCCTATAAATATACTGTCAAAGGGGGTAAAGGTGTCTGCAAACCCTTGAAACATGTACATACTAAGTTACAAGAGAGGCAATATTTCTTGAATATCCCATTTGAACTGCCAATACTACAAGAATATATATGCTAGACGAACAGATGGAAGGTGGACGACAAATGTACTACATTGGATTCCTAGAGAAAAGAAATGACCGAGACGGCGTCCAAATGTAAGATCGGTAGATGAAATCAAGCGTTTCTCAGGAGCTACATGGATGAGGATAGTAGCAGACCGAGATATGTGGAAAGAAAAGTGGGAGGCCTTCATCCAGCAGTGGATAGAAATCGGCTGAATATGATTTAAAATATATCTATCATCATCTATCGTACAGAGTATTTCAATATTCAGTACGATATGCATTAATTGAAATTACAATTTTAGGGTTGATTCCAGGTTAAAATCCTTTAATGAAAGGATTTTTTCCTGGAATCAACCCTAAAATTGTATCGTACTGAACAATTAAGTACTAGAATTCGGTCTGGGGAACTTATATTATTCTGTTCATTTTCACAAATTCAAATATTCGTTGTAAGTAGGGATTTTTGGGAAGGGTACGAAATTTGTCCTGAAGGTTGAATTTTGCTTCTCTCTAAAAGTTGTACAAACCTTGCGTGTCGTTGATTAAACGTTGAGTAGACGTTTATTCAACGTTCTGTAACGTTGAATCAACGTCAATGTCAAAAATAAGTCACGGAAAAGGTTTAATTCAACGTCTTTAAAACGTCAGATTCAACGTTGAATCAACATTTCTTAGAATACTACTCCGATAGTTATATAAACGTGGAATCAACGTAAATCCAACCAAAATTCAACGTTTATTAAACATTTAAGAAAAAGGTTGAATAAACGTTTATTTAACGTGATTGTGCTGTGTGGGTTCATGCATTAAACTGTCCTTGTTGCTTTCTGATAACCCTTCTCCTTCTCGAATAACAAAATGTGCGTAATTGGACGTACTAGGGCAGCTTTGAACAAAAAGAAAGGGGGTAGATTTGAACAAGGTAGGAGCTTATGTCCCTACAGCTAAAACTTAACTGTTGAGAAGAAAAAAAGAATAGTTTGCAACATATTAACAGTGTAAAAGCATTTCAACTAGGCTATGTGTAATATATTTAACAAAATTTGTATGAGTTCAAAGTTTATGCAAGCCTAATGGTTATGCAATCCTCATAACACCAATAAAGAAACAAGCAAGCAAGTAAGTTCAACGTTTATTAACAACTGCGTAGTTTATATTCTTTGTATGGCTAGTAAAACCTTAGTTTACTTTCTTCTGCTTCTGTATTTGTATCTAGAAGCATCTACTGAGAAATTAAATGATCTTGTAATAAAATTAAGGATGTGTTCAATGCTGCCCCAGGCCCCCAGCCAAGTTCAAAGCTACCCCAACTTTGTTTAAATCTGCCCCACTAGGGAAGCACCTTTAAACGACAGCCTCCCAGTTCATGACCTTGCTTTAGGATGACAATGAAGTACGTCATTTTTTTCGGCAAGTTGTATATCTTCCCATACATAGTTATTAATCTCTTTGAACAAATTCTCTGAGTGTGAGGAAGAATACATTAAATTTGCCCAACAACGTGTCCTAGATGCCCCCCCCCCCCCCCGGAACAACAACATTCCTGGAATCTTTCCAAGGTATGTAAGGAGCAGCGAATTCCTAGCAGTTATGCTGCAAATATTCGTGCAGATATACTGGGATATCTCTAGGACATATCGTAGCAAAATTAGAATTCGATGTGTGAGACAGAAAAGGAGATAACATGCCTTGGAAATGACCAACATTGGCGTCCAGGCAGAACCAAACACGATACGCCATAATTGGGAAGGTTCTGTCTGGTCAGCCAGCATTTTCCCACGAATAGCTTAAACTTCTTATAGAAATAATGTTTGATTTCAATGCGTTTTGGTTTTTGATAAACGCGACTTTCAGATTGCCCAATTAGATTAATAATCACAATGATGGCGATAGTGGAGGGCAAAGTACCTTCGAAATGACTTAATTATCGATAAACGATTCAATTTCGGCCATCCTGACACGGGAAGTACAGCACGTTACTCCACCCTGCTGGAATTATCCAATTGATTGATTGTTATTTTCGTTCTGAACGAACCTGTTGAGCTTTTAAGGACGGGACCTATAGTTTTTTGGTAAAGTGTACACCAAACCACTCCATTCAATGGACTCCGGCGGGGAACTGAACCCGTTACTACGCGCACAGAAACCAACTCACTAATTTCTCGGCCACCACAAGGTCATGATTGTTTCGAAGAACTTGTATTAGCGAGCACACTAATACCATAACATTTGTAGAGTCGTCAATGAAAGAAATACTGTAAGTGCTGCTTCAAAACGTATACTGTATGTTTTTTTTTTTTATGCAAAGTAAAAAAAAAAGCTAAATTACCTCACGTATTACCAGAATTTCTAGTTAGAAAACAATTATTTAATCTAAGAAAACAATACCAAGCGGCCGTGGTTCAGTAGTAGGTTGGCTTAGGGAACGGGAGGTCGTTGGTTTAATCCCAGCGGCCGACCATCCTGACTGAGATTTTCCAGGATTTTCCTTAGTCACACTGAGCAAATGCCGAAATTGTACCTTCTACTAAGGCCCTGACCAACACCTTCCATGCCCTATCCCAGTTTGAGCCTTGGATTCTTGAAGCCCATAAATAAAACTCAAATTCAAAGAAAACACGAATTTTGAAAAGATACAAACCAATGGCTACATTTAAGCAACATCTTTAATGCCTTTTGTTTGGTTTGTAAAATTATTTTTTTATATTAATTCCATATTATGGAGGACAAAATCGAAAAGTGAAAACGAGTGGGGGTGGAGTTACATATTACGGGATACGTCTTCGTTTAGGAAAAGGTCAATATAAACCATTTGGTGTGATGACACAAAATCCAGGGAAAATACAAGTCAAATGACTCATCTTCCCGTGCTTTACAGAATAGCCTGTCTATTTTCAAGGTTTTTACGATATACCACCACACTGCAGCAAAGACCCATGATGACTCACAATACGATACGTAAGGAGACGCACAGATGGTACAACGTTCAAATCATATCAACTTCAATTTGTTTTGGCAACGAACAGTATACCTCTATTTTCCTCTTCTTCCTTCCTTCCTCTTCCGTCCGACCAAGTCTCACTCCAAGCCATTGAGCTATACTTAACAATACTGGAACGCTGGATTAGTAATTTAACATAGACGCAAAAGGAAACAATCCAAAACGGATCACAACTTTAGAAACTTTTTTTTTTTGCGGGGAGGAGCATTTTAGTAACTAATGACTTCGGTCCGTCTCTATTAGCTGATAAGTTTCTACAATCCACCTGAGAGCTTTGGAGAAGCTGGATTGACGCTTCAGACCACACGACTACCGTGGTCGATTCAAAAGGGATAATATTTTCAGTTCTAACTCACATCAGTTATTTTAATTGTTACCACGTGGCCTTTTATTTATTAATGTATTTCTTCTTGAGTTATGCACATACTACACAGCGTATATAACAGAACAGTGTAAATAATAAATTAATAATCACATTATTAGTGAAAATTAAGACATGAATTAAAAATGGCCCACTTAGCGACAACAATGATAACATACTGACTTAGAACTGGAAGTTTGCTCCCGTTCGGACAAAAATAGAAGTGTATTAAAGAGGTTGGTCAACTGTTTCGTCTTGATTACTAACGTGGTTTGTAATGTAATTGAGCGTTCCAGTATGATAAATTACAGCTCATTGCTCCAAACCGACGAATGTTCTATATCCACTATATTTTAGCATACTGCCATATGTTAGTGTTCTGCTTAACTGCGTACAAGGATAAAGAAGCGTGCCGAAGTTCGTCTCCTAGCTTCCGGCTTGGCGTAGTTAGTAGTGCGCTGGATAGCTAGCCGGGGTTCGATTCCTGCCCAGTTAATTATATATATTATTCTTCATTTTTACTTCCTTTCACATTTTTAACATTTTAAACAATTCACGGAAATAGGTTAGAATTTTGTCAGAATGCTAAAGCTTACATTAATTTCTCGTTTTATTGTCTTCTCCATTACACTCGATTACGAGCACCATACATAACATCAAGTTTACGACAAAAATTTTTTGAACGTTCCCTGTTGTGACTCACTCGCTTTACTGACGTCATTTCTGAGAGCATTTAATGTGCCGAAATGGACGTTTCAGTTGATACGTCAATGTACCTATAGTGGTGGACAGATACTCATAGCATATACCTAGGGGACGAGTTCTGCTATTCAAACCCCTATTCATTCCCGTAAATATGTGGCTATATTCCATGGTCATAGCCTTAGGACAGGATACACGGGACTCTTGCCTCGGGTCCCGTGATTGAATTAATCCGCCATAATATAGACACAGTATTGGTTTCAAGGGTTCTAAATTAATTGTATTGTGAATGAAGAAGATGGATGTGAAATGTTACAGTAAGTGTTACAAAAAAGGACTTAACTAAATAGCAGGTGATGACTGATAAGAAACAACGAATTTTATTGTGTAGGCCTACTGGTACGACGACTTAGGAACCTTTTCTGAATCTTCATCAATAAACATACTTCACATTACAACATAATTCTAGTAAGATTTTTAAAAAATAGACTTGTAAGGGGGCCCTGTGGAATATTTTCCCGGTGCCCTGCATATTCTAGGGGCGGTTCTGCTCATGTCATAATCACTGTAGATCTCCACAGAGGCATTAGACTACTTAGAGGAAAGTCTGGGTACACCCTTGGTTTTGACTATTGATGCCAAACGCAATACTTGTAGCGCTTAATCCATATAAGAAAATGGCCAGCAAAATTACAAATTACAGTGCTCAAATTATTGCTTTGTTTCTTCTCCTTAGAGTAAATTAAAATTATAAAAGATTCGTTATACAAAAAGGAGAGTATAACTAAATATTCACTACGTGAATTATAACGTATTTTTTTAGCTACTGAGGTGTACCACAGGGTTCAGTTCTTGAAGCACTTCTGTTCTTTCTTTTATAACATCACGAGAAACAAAATTAAACCGACAGTATCAAATGAATAAGGCCAAACAATGATTCTATAACAATAGACAGATTCAGAGCTCTCTTTAGAAGATGCAATTCTTACACAAAATATGTTGCTCCGTTTAAAATTACACAGACAGTTCAAAGTAGAACAAAATATGAACGTGGTGGAAATAAAAAAAGGAAGATTAATTGTTTTATATGCCTCTGGGATTCTCAAATGTTCAATACGTCATGATCGTATTATTCTTGACAAATGGTAACTGTTCCTCCTCATACAAAGTATACTCCCATTACACTCATCAAGTCGAGGAAAAAAGGAGGTAATCCAACGAATAAATTTGTACCTTGTACCAAAAAAAAAAAAAAGAAACAAAAAAACGTAAAGAATACGGAAGGAAAAGCCTTTTTTTTCGTCTCTGGAAGTAAAATAAAAAACTAATCAGAATCGACGAGTTGTTAATTAAAGAAGGAATGAAGAAAAAGACTAACGGAAAGAAATAATCATGAAAAAAAATGGCCGGATATTTTATGATGAAGATAAAATTTACTTACTTCCATGCGAAATGTAGTGAAAAGTATTTATTTTCCTTTTTTAAGATTTCGTTAAAACCCTAACAAAGGCGAACAAAGAAAGTCTTAAAAAACACTTGGATTGAGTCATAAATGAGGAGAGGAAACATGAAAATTCCTTGTGAATCCGTTAGAAAACCATTTTGATATTTTCTTCCAACACTTCCGACATCCTTCAGTTTGCAATAAGCATGGCCTTGATGCACAGGAGCTGCATAAAAACTAATTATTTTTCTTAGAGAACAAAGGTTCACAGCCAGCTGCATGCTTTTAACTTTCGTTGTTTTACATAATAATCTCTCGTTTCCAGCTTCTATCTACATTTTGAATCTAAGTCGTTCAGCTTTTGTTTTGCTTCAAAAACATGTTGAAATGCGAACAAGAAGTAAGTATACATATTTTCTCTGAGGCGAAGAAGTGTGTTTTGGTGCTGGTGTTGTTGGGTTCGACCTTCACAAAACGAAAAGTTACAAACAGAACAAACCACACCATTCAATGTATTTATACATGCAATTCAAGTTTCTTCCTTGTTTTTTACTTCTTCTGGTTTTTCTTAGAATTATCTGGAAACGAGATGGCAGGTGTCTTGAAATAGTTTTTTTTTATATATATATATATTATTATTTAAGAAACCTTGAATTCTTGCAAGTGTTCATTATTTATTTCACGATTTCCCTTGGTCCAAATCATAGAGTAGATTCACTGGCTACTTATATAAAGGTATTGAAGAGAGCAAACAAGGTATCGTGTATACATAAAAAAAAGAAGAAAAAACTGATAATCCATTTACGTATCTCGATTTCTTAATATCTAATCTTCCCGTGGAGCCACGCGCCAATTGTTTCTTCTTTCCTTTTTTGTGACGTTTTTTAATGGACTTGTTTCCTCAGATTTGGCAGCTTTCTACCCAACATGTCCTTTCAAAGATGCCTTTGTATTTCAAATTATACGTGTTAGTATCTTTTATAAAATGTTTGCAATTGTTTATTCTTTTTTACAACTGTTATTCTACAACAAGACTTCTATTCGTAGCTACCGGCTAGGTGCAACACATAGCCTTTGAATATTTGAGTATAACAAAGCATTGATTATGGAGTGATGATATAATTTTTTATTTTTTCTAATTAAAATAATATAACAAACTTTCGCCGAAAGCGATTATACAATTTAACAAGCTCAACTCACTGTTAAATATTGTAGCACCGACAGTGGCGCCGAATACCATTTTCCATTTTTATCAACTAAAGATACTCCTTAAATACATTTTATTCTCTAAACTTACCCAGCAAGCCAGGCGATGCCGGCCCGACGTCGGGCCGATATCAAAATGCCGACTCGTAGTCGGAAAGTTGTCGCTCGTCCACCTTCTTTCCGACCCCGTTCACACTGCGATAAATTAAATATTTTAATAAACTGGATGACGTATGGTTATAGAGAAATATCCATGAAACATTTTGAACAAATATAATGAAAACATTTTATGAATGAAAATGAGAAAAACGGGTGTTGATTCTTGAACAAAAGAGTAAGGGCTCATTTTCATGAAAGCTTGCGATTTTCGTGAATAGTCAATTGTGTGGTCTTTCGTGGTGTAGTTTTATTACGTAGCGTAACATGTGTTTCAATTGGCTACTCATGCAAATCGCAAGCAAAACAAACAACGCAAACTTCATGGAAATCAGCTATAAAATCCAGGTTTTAAAACAATAAATTATCGCTTTTTCGGAATTCCATTTCTAATATAATCATAGACCTTTGAGGTCTATGCCAGTGCAACCTAGCGGATGAATTCAAAATCACGTTCTCCTGTACAAAAACCCATTAGTTTTAGCGCAGCCAGAAATGGGGAAAGGTGCTAAGTCTATCTATTATGAGGTATATGATATAATCAACTTTTTTTTTTTTTAATAACTGGTTTTGGGAATGTACTGGTCAGTTGGCAACCAACATCAGTGGAAATAAGCCAAACATTATTTATATAAATTCTATGAATGAATTTCTTTAACATAACACGTTTGTTACACGTGAACTACGAAAAAGTGCATGTACTAGCTTAAACGTTTATTTATTTATTTTTTTTCTTCGTGCAAATTACCACGAAATAATAATTTATTTTTTGTGCTGTGACATAAAATCACTGCACGAACTTAAAATGAGTGATAGATTGTCTTTTCCAGGAAAGGAAGTTAAATACAAGTGACAAAGATTTAAATTTCTATAAAACGCTAAAAACTCAATATAATTTACCTGTAACATTTATTTCCGTAGAAAACAAGAGTCTGAATATCCTAGCGCAGGAGTTCTCAACGTAGGGGGCGCGACAGGGGAGGTTCGCGATGTGTTTTTAGCCTTCTGACAGCTTCAATACACACAAAGTGAAACCAAACCGCTTATTATAAACAAGAATAGTGCTTTTGGTGGGTCGTCGGCCAGAAGACATGATAAAATGGGGTCGGGGCATGAAAAGGGTTGAGAAACGCAGCGCATAGAGACTGGAGTAATATCGGGCGACTTGGCCTCCGCAACACTCTCGCGAAACTTTCGCGAGTGATACGGCACTTGAACTGTGTACCTATAAATTCCAAACCATTGTTTGAAACCAATTATCGTAGCTGCATGACTAATACCTTGACTTATGAAGTAGCAGACTCGAGTTCGAAACTCGTCAGAGTGAGGTATTTTTTTTCCTTTCTTTTTTCGAAAAAAAAACAACACTTTTTATACTCAAATATATTAATATATTTCTAATCACGGATTAGGTTAGAAGTCAGGTTCGGTTCTTTTCTCTTTTTTCTTCACCGCAGCGCTGATAGATGAATCTACAACGGAGCTAAATGTTCTATGCTGTACACGGACGTCTGATAATCAGGCACAGCGCAATGTTTATATAACTACTAGACTGACTCACACGTGACGTCACTGACATATCCAAGAATGTTAGAATTAGAGGATAGGCCCAAATAAAAAAATCTGTATCCAAATGTAACAACGTCATTCTGCTAACTTGGTATGAACAGCCAGAATTTAAAAGAGTAAGGAGGACTTAAAATGAAAGTGATCAGCTTGAAACCCAAGGTTTTAGTCCGTTTTCTGTTGCTTAGCTAACAGTACCTATTTAGCCAATTTAGGATATCGATATTTAAATTATGTGCAAAGAGCTTAATTTTTGCTCTACACACCAAGATGGCGAACTGACGTTGTTAAGTTCGGACTCAGTTATTTTTATCTTGACCTATCCATTAGTTATAATATCCTTGGATAAGTCAATGTCGTAATGTGTGAACTAACCTATTAGTTCAATAAATGTTTGGTACAGCGTTTCATTGAGATTCTAAGTAACCAAATAATATATATATTAATAACCTTTAGACATCTGAGGATCAGGGCGGGATAGGAGAAGTGAAAGGATGCGGTAAGAAGTCGGCCAAAGTCTTATTTAGTTCTTGTTCAGAACGTGTTCTTTGATTTAGGCCTATTTAAAAGGAACACAGATAAAACTGAATAGAAACATAAACATTTACGAACAACAACAAACAACAACAGCTAAATTACAAGAATAAAATAGAAAATGATAAGCAATCGGGTTTGAACAGATGAAAGGCGCATTCAAAACAAAACAGTGAACAAAATTTAAATCCTCATATTCCATTATGTAGGGTGATCAGACGTACTCTTTTAAAGAGTATTATAATACTCTTTTAGCGGTTCAAATACTCTATAGACTATACTCTTTTATATCCGATAATATAGCAAATTATAGTATTTTCCTTATCGTTATAACTTTTAACCTATATTGTAGTGGAATGTCTTGTAAATTTGTAATTTTCAAATACATTATACAAGAAGTATAGTTAAATATAATATAATCTAATGGGAAAGAGAGGGCTCGTAGTGGACTTTCAAGTGCATTTTTAAGCTGTGTCAATATAACTTATTGTTAGAGTGCTATGGCAATTTAGCCATATTTTCTTTACTAGTGATTTTTGGAGCATCTACTAACTTTTGGAAGATCGCTAGATGAATTCTACCTGTAACAAAAGATGATTAGATTATTCCGTAGGCTAGATGAATGTAAAAATAATAAAAATAGCAGCTTAAAATTATCGAATGGATAAGGGATGTCGGTGCAGCTTCGAATTGCAATATTTATGAAAATTTGAAAGGGAAGATATAACAACAGCTCAAGTTTATTCTACATTTTGAACTTCTGAGGAAGTCCAGATCAGAATATAACGTTTTACCATGTTATGCTTGCTGGCGATAATGGAAGACGTTACCTGAATTCAACCCTACTTT
The DNA here is from genome assembly GCA_022664845.1 of Lepisma saccharinum. Classification (NCBI taxonomy): domain Eukaryota; kingdom Metazoa; phylum Arthropoda; class Insecta; order Zygentoma; family Lepismatidae; genus Lepisma; species Lepisma saccharinum. Next base: position 18,324 of record JAGDQP010011700.1, read on the forward strand.
CACATTTTTAATGCGGGCCTGTATTAGCATATATGTTATACTCTTTTTTGCTAACAAATTTCTGGTCACCCTACATTTCGCGGTGACGTCACTGGAAGATATACGAGTAGAACCATCGAACAAATGACATTACAATGTGGCAACTAAGAAGTTCGAGTACCTGTAGAGGACCCTAGTACTAGCAACCATAGATTAGTGATTAGAAAAAGCATAAGTAGCTAATTTGAAAGGATAAATGATAATTTATCACAGCACTTCATACAGGAAAGCATTCCAAACAGCTAAAACTGTTAAAGATTTTTTTTAAAAAAAGATGAAAATTATATGAATCTTCAGAAAATTCGTGGCACAACGAGAGCCGAGCTTGTGTTAAACTGCTCGTAAGGTATAGTGTCTTCCAGTGACGTCACAATGCATTCGGCGAATAACATGGATCTCCCGTATCTAGATCCATGGGCGAATAATGATTAAAGGACGGGAACATCAAGCTCCACGTAACAATATTGGAGTGATCGACTGGAGTCTAAAGATAGACGCCAGAACAAACATATAGCATCGATGGTCTACTTCCAGTCTAAACCAATAAGGACCAACTTTTCAGTTCAGCTCTGCTCTTAACGCTTGTTATGGCTTTTTCATTTGTTTTAATTCTTCAGTTATGTACGTACATGACTGCGTATATAATAATCCTGTAAATAATATTTAAGGGTTTCTTTCTCTCTTTTTTCAAAACAAAACAAATTTTTAAAAAAATGCAGGACAGCGATACCAAGTTTAAAAAAAAATCTTGGTTAGAACTGATACTTTGATCCATATTGGTTTTGTCTGGAAGCGGAGATGGAGATTAACTTTCCTCTCCACTCCCTGGCTTCATATATATTACAGTATCGATCCGTCCAGTATCGCTTTTAGATAGAGGTCTCTGGATGGAAATTTACTACTTGTTTATGTTTCTTGGGGTTGGAATATGAAACGAAATTTGGTGAAAATAAAAAACAAACCTTCTATTATTTTATGAATAAACCAATTTAAGTTCAAACGGAAAACAATTTTTTGTGATCGTTCTAATAAAAAAAAAGGCCAGTAAAAGTATATGTATTTTGTTATGCCTGTTACTGAGATAAGGAGTGCGTGCTAATGTCAAAATTGCTCAACCGTTTTAGATGTGTGGTTCCGAAGTCCAACTGATTGTCAACAAAGTAAATAAGAAGAGTGTGGCGACATATTTTTATAATGGCCAACATATCTTATCTAAATATTACAGTTCCTATATTGGTCCAATGTCGATTTTGTAGATGGCTGCTATTCCTGAGCAAATCCGTAGAAGAGATTGTATGATGTTTTAAAGAACGAAGGAGTTTTCTTCCTATTTTTACAGACTTTTGTTTAGTTCACAATGGTTTGTGATGTCCTCAAATCTTGCAACATTAATTTAACTCTTTTCCCGACTTCATCCAATGATGAAATTTTGCACAGCGACGGAAGTCGGATGACAATACAATATCCCATTGTCACTTTTATATATTGTAAGTTTTTAAGCATATTGTTAAAAGCAACCAATGAAACACAACGTCGTTGCGGGCTAGTATTTATTTTAGGATAAAGGAGTTCTTAGTATAAAAATAAAGTATGCTTTTAAATAAAATATATAAATATATAGAAATATATGAAAGTAACATCGGTATATTATATTGTCACCCAACTTACGTTGCTGTGCAAATTTTCATCATTGTATTACACCGGGAAATGAGTTAAATTAACGTTGCAAAATATGAGGATACCACGAACCATTTTGAACTAAAGAAAAATGTAAAAATGCACAATATTCAGCACAAAGCCATATTCCTAGAGGTATTAAACAAAGGAGGAACCAGTTCTAGGATGCACTTTACTATAACTTTGTTTTGGCGAGGTGACTAAAGACAGCTTTAGACGATACAATTTCTCGTACGATGAATCTTAGCGAAAGCAGTGTGCCAGCGTAAAAAGAAAAAAAGTTATCAATTTATACCATAGCATCTTGCCGTATTGTAGCATTCTTGCTTTCACACTCTGGCACTACTGCAAATCGTAAGATTCATCGTAGCATAAATGCTGTCGTCTAAAGCGGCCTTTAGATTCACCTGATGACGGCTATGAATGAACGAAGGAAACGTGTCATGAAGCACAAAGACAATACAGAACGTAATAAATGTACACCGTTACTAACAAAGTTCGTTTTATTATCTAGGAAAATGACAAATTAATAATTTGAAAATCGACTAAATAACTCTTAAGGTTAATGTAAAGCAACGATCTAATGTATTTTTATCGTCGCACGAAATTTCAATGCTGCTTCTACAAATTCAAGCCTAGAGCGCTCTAACTTTCAGAGAATAAAGTTAATTCAACCTATTTGCTCAGACAAGTAAACCTGCAATTTTATCCTCCAGCCAGCGTTTCAGTCCTTCCAGAGCCTTCAATGTTCAATTTTTCTATTACCTCACTTAAATGCCATTCGAGTGAGTGAATTGTTATTAACGTCCTAAATAAGCGAGTGAGAACGGGATCTACATATTTTTGATAAACTGGGCTGCGAACTACTCTGTTCAATGAACTCCGGCGGGAATAGAACCTGTAACCACATACATAGAAAGCGAGCGCGCTAACCTCTCGGCCACCCCCAAGGTCAACTGTCATTCGAGTTACACAACACGACCACTTATCAAAATTATTATAATTAATAATGAAAGGAAAATATAAATAAAAGAAGAAAAAAATATTTTATTAATAATTTAAGTTTATTATTTAGTTACACAAGTACATTTTATTTACAATTTCAGTCGTTATTACATATGGTGTCAACTTTATTTGAAACTGTTTCCAAAATGGATGATTCTTCATTATTACTGTTCTCTGCATTTCATTGGGTTGGAAGATAGCTGAACCAGACGGGTTCTTCTTTCGTCAGAATAAGGTTCCTGAAAACAAAATATGCATGTATGAACAGTACTTAAATCATGAAAAGTTTCAACAAAACTAAATATATTCTACTACAATGTTGTATTACATTCTACACTGTACTACCGTATATACTAACTACCTTTCAATGTTTTGTTTTCAAGATTATTTTTTAGTTTGTTTTATGTACACGGTATTATTCATAAGCTGTTTCTTAAAGTGGAAGAATTTAAAGATATTAAAACTATGCTTTTTCGTCTGTCCGTTGATTACGTGTCATTGCTGTCCTCTGAATTTGAGATGCTATTTAAATCCGCTTCATTCAGTCGTGTTGAATTAAAAATGTTAATTGGTATCGCTTTGTTTGTAGTGCGCTTACAGTTCGATTTTTTTTTTAATCAAAGGAATTCAGGAGTGTCATAAGCTGTCCCCTCCTCCTTCTGTTGCGAATTGCTGCCCAAGACAAAGTACGTTTAGTCGTTTTTATTTGCTTTTAAATAGATTTTAAAAATGAGCCCCTCATACGAACTTCAAAAAATAGTGTTCGTCTTTTTGAATGTTAAAGAATGGTTAATTTATCATTGCTGTCCCCGTCAATAACATTTTCTGCTTCTCAGTCAAGTTGATATGATTTTCTGATCTAAAATACGTGTCGAATTTCTAGTTACGATAATATTGGTGACGTGGCTCCTGTAAGTTTAATTTAAAACACAACTATTGCATATTTTGAACTTTATTTTATCGTACTGAATGAATAACGCCAGGGGACAGCAGTAACATAATTACACATTTTTTATTTTATATTGTGGAGGGAGTATTTGTAGAATCCTGTGACAAACTACGTAACGTGTGTCAGTTTAAGAAGAATGAAGCTTCTATAAGTTACCAAAACTGATTCCATTCTTAAAAATGTATTTTTCACTTTTGTGGAAACAATACATCAAATCTGGAAGAGAATCACCCATATACTTATGCCAGATTTAGCAATATCGAATGTTGGAATACGACAATTGCCTCTCTCCACTTGCCATCTGCATGGATGACTTCAATATAACGTGTACTATTAGAAATATAATAATCTCTTCACATACTTTTTTATACGTTTAAGATCAAGAGGAAGAAACGCAACTGGATTTAAGATTCTAAAAATCTGCATACACAACAATTACCAATTATACGAAGTGGGTCAAGTGTTTTGAAGTTAACAGGAAGTTCACATTGAAAGGCAATAAGCTGAGTTTTGGTCATCACATTTTATTTTCTCGTTCAGGTATATAAACTATCGAGGACCTCTCGCAGCCTCGAGGAAGTGCAAACAATATTCTTTGAGGGTTGTATCCAGATTTCCGAGACAGCGTGCTATCTATCCTAAATGCTATGCTTGGAATTAACTTCAAGCCAATCCTATCTCCTCAAAGCCTTCCATATTTCTAAATTTATATTCAAGCAATAGACATAAAAAGAAGTGTAAACAAAGACTAATAAAACAAGAAGAAGACGTGATCACAGTGTTCAGTCAACCAAGCCATTCTTTCCGCGCTAAGTAAAAAGATGGCAGCCTGAGAATCATCCAATCAGATTATCGTCGCAAAATTGCGTTTGGATTCAATCATTGAAGCAGAGACGGTTTATCATAGAGTAACGAATAAAATAGAGAGAACGTACATGACGTCACATGAAGCCAAATTACGGTTCATCAGCAGCCATCTTGTGTGGCCCCCATTAGAGTCCCTCTATACCGAGTACTGTGAGGATTGCTTTTTCGATAGGAGGATGAGTGCACCTCAGAGAGGCAATACTCGGAAAAGAGGGTCTGTAAATATGGGGCCAGTTAATATGGCCGAAATGCCTCGTCCTTTCCGTCTCTTGGCTTCATTCCCCTCTCCGACAAAACAGCCGAAGGTTCCCTCTATTTATATTCCTAACTCTATGCGATTTATACACTATCTTACTGTAACATCCTTGGTAGAATCGTCTTAAAACTAGAGCTAATATCTATTTTTCTTGTATTTACTGACACTGGTTCCCCCGTGATCTTCCTTGTCGCTCTCCTTATGCTCATTTTCGTTGTCCTACGTTCCTAGAAAACGAGGACTTAATATTTTTTATTTATGAAAGTTAGTTCTTAAAATAACAACGTACCACGTGTGTCCAATTCGATAAAAAGGAAGTTAGTTCTAGTTACAGACTATTTCTTTACTTTCCTTTCGTTTCCTGGATCACCTGACCAAAACAGTTTTAAGTATAAATGGTTTGCGTGAGAGATCCTTCCGTGGAATCAAAATTCCTCTTCTATTGAACCACATACATATTTAAACAATTGCACACTTCGTGATAAAATGAACCAGATTAGAATAAAATATTATTATTCTTTTCAAGGCTTTTTTACATCTTTCCTTTTTTCTCCCTTTTGCACAATTAATATTTTGTGGAAACAAGCTTGTACACAAGCAGATAGCTTAAAATAATTTTTAGTCTAAATTCTCCATTTCAAACAACTAGACGTTGTTCGAAAAACATTATTGAAAGCAGAGTTAAACTTCATATTCTTCGGAAAAGGAAGTATATTATAGAACGTTAAGCTATGTGACATTGAATCCGTGGTTCCTGCATGCGGTAGAACAGGACTTTGTCTTCCCCCATTTTGTGCCATGAATTCGGTATATAGGCCTAATCAATTATCTCTGAGGAATATTGTCATTCCCTATGAACAAGTCAGACTAAAAACTATAGCCTACTTATTTCTTCGTTCATAATCTCATACCATGTGATCCCACTACACCCAGTCCTATTAATACATTTGATACTAACACTACACGCGAATCCCATTGGCCTCTATCTAAAAGCGATACTGGACTGACTTCTGCCATTAAAAATTTCATGAGCATATGAAGCCAATGAGCGGAGAAGACACAATCTCGTTTGTCCACTTTCAGTCTAAAACAATATGAACCAATTTTCGGTTCTAATTCAATTTTTTACTCTTGATATAGCTGTGTGGCTTTTTTCTTATCTGTCTTAATTCTTTGTAGTATTTTCTGTTATATACAGAGTACGGTATAGGCCTACTATTAGATGAATAAACGAACCGCACATCGATAAAAAGCGTATAAGACTGAGAACTGAAAATTTGGTCCACATTTGATTAGACTAAACGAGTTTGAATATTTGGTCTTTCGATACTAAGCAGGCACTCCAGTATCGTTACGTAGAGCTCGATAGAACTGAATTTCAGAGAAAACACTTACCTCATCAACACCAAAGCCATAGATAATAAAAGGAATAGACTATGGCATGGGCAAAGAGGTAGTTCACGATGCCTTCTCCATCTGGGCTGACATATTTTGTCCAAGAAAAAATAAGAACAAGGTCTCTATTGCAGAAGACTTTTCTTTTCTTTGCTGATGTTCTATTTTAGTAATATCTTTGAGCGAGAAAAAAAAAGAGAAAGAAATTGAGATTGCCCGCAAGATATGTATGCGGGTCATAAATAAAACGATATCTTGCGTGACCAATATGTACGTTGAATTCCATCCCATGGTACCCCTCCCTTCTCCCTATGCCTGTCTTGAATCTTGCACATAATTTTTTAGTAAACCACATTTCATAGTTCGTTGACTTACCAGAAACTTGTGCTATAAACATAAAATTTCTGCTTTAGGCTCGAAATTTACTGGCGTCAGTTAGTATTTTTAATTTCAATACATAAAAACCGCGATTGGTACAGTTTCCTTCCCTTTCCATCCAAAGAGAATGGAAAGTTAAGCGAGAATTTTCTCCTGATTAATTTTGCACTTTGTTAAAAAGATTTGACTACACGCAAGGCCTGCTGACAGGTTGAAGGTTTGTCTATATTTATTATTATTATTATTCCAAGATGGCGCCCGTCCTGGACGCATTAGAACTAGGCTTCAAGCAATTTCTTTCGAAGCAAATGCTTTTACTTTGTTTTGACTGTAAAACTGGATTTTATGCGAAAAATCGTCTTAAAATTGCTAAGGTGGTATATGAACCTTTTGTAAGCAATGGTGAGTCAAAAACTTCGGTAAACTTTATTTTCATATGGACCAGTCTAGTAACTTTGGACTTCGGCCCGTCACGATTCGCCTTTAGCTGTGAAAATCCACATCCATGCCCCTGCCGGCCGGGACTCGAACCCAGGAGCTTCGAGACGATGACCTATCGCCGCAGACCGCTAGGCCACCTGGCCAGCAATGGTGAGTCAACTTTCAAATGGCAAAATTCTGAACGTAACAAGAATTATTTAACCGTTGTTACTGCAAATAGTGTTATAACCACACAACTTGATGATTTAATTAGTAAAAAAAATATCTACCTCATCAGATTATGAAAAATACGAAAACGAGACTAGCTAAGTTAATATTAATTATCAGGATAATTAGTGTAAGTGTCGTGTGATCATGGCTGTAATAAGATTACTATGTGTTTAGACAATCTGAAATGTTTACTTATTAAGTTGACGCATTGAAGGCGGAACTTGTAACCTTTTAAGCAAGAAAACTGTAAACCATATTACTCTGTTCAGTCAAACGCTAATTAGATCTAAAAGTTATGCAGTTATCATCTCGTTAACAACCAACAAAGTAACCCAACTGTACAAGAGCCATGCGCCCCGAGTGTCCGTAGTGAGAGCATTATTATTATTATTATTTACAGATTTTGATATTCACAACAATCAAGCTATTTCAACAATGAAGAAAAACGAAAATAAAAAATAGGCATTGATCGAACTGTTAAATTGGTTATGAACTTTCTTCCCTGAAAGTTAGAACTCTCTAGGCTTGAATTTGTAGGAGCAGCTTTGAAAATTCGTGCAACGATAAAAATACATTAGACATATAAGGAGAGAGTACTGCTATCTTTTGTTGAAGATCGTTTGCTGTATATTAACCTTAAGATGGTGAAAAAATATAGATCTAGGCTTCAAACTGTACGAACTTTTCCAGATAGATTTTATTTTTTAGAAAGCAGATATTTGATAAATGTCATTTCTCTTGAAAGTGTATTTTTTAAATTTGTGAACAAGTAATGTTGTTTAACACACAACCTAAATTTTTAACCCATCATAACTTCTGAGGAGCCCAACTATTTTGTTCAGAATTGAGATTGAATCATGGGATACAAGTAAAATACAATAATACTCTTCGTGACTAATTGCCCCCACACAAAACAAGCTAAACATGCACAGACCTATAGTTATAAGGTGTGAGCATTTACCCCATTTTATGGGGTAAGCAAATGTAGACATCCATCTGGTTTCATGAAAATGTCTTTCATGCTTCTTGTATAAAGTGAATAAGCAATTGGGTTACCATATTATATAGGCAGCCCATGTATGCATAAGTAGATCCAAATCTAAGTCAATCGGAGCTCTGTTCCAAATTTTCGATGCGCCCTCATAAATAGTTACAATATCAATTTCACTGATATGCCAATAACACGAAAAAAACTCAGCATTTGTGGCGCTCCCATCCGGGTGTGAAGTGGTTAATAATTACGTACTAAGAATAAATTCATATTTAGCGTTTATCACAAAAAAAAAAAAAATAAATAAATAAATAAATAAATAAAAAAAAAATAGCGTACTGACACTCAGATCTAGCTGAGTTTGTGTAAAAGACGAGGTGCCATTGTCTAGTGGCTGAAGAGAAATTGTCGGGAAAACTTTTGAATAGCATCGTTTGTGGTACGCTACTTATGAATATCTGGCGCTAATTTACACTCAATGCCGTGCTACAGGGACGCATTTAAGGGGTGGGTCCGGACTCCCCCAAAACCAAATTCTGGATACGTGCTAGGCCGCACACTATAATATGATCTTCCAGGTCTGGCTGTCCACTTGAAATAGTGTTGTTACTTGTTAGTGAAATATACCAACACAATGATTCTATTCTACTGATATTTTGAAATTGTTAATAATAAAAATTCCCTTCGAAAATTTATAACTGGAGATATAAACAACTAACAAAGTGAATAAAATAAAATTAAAATAAAATCAGTTCTCGAAATGTTTGCGCTATACTATTGTATCCGTTTCGATACACTTGCGCCCGAAATGGTTGGCGTCCCCAAAATTTTGGCGCCCTGTTCGGGGAAACAGTTCAAACACCCCTCGATCCAGCACTGTTGATATGCATGACCAATGTTTTCTTTCAATGTTTCCTTATGTATGGGCGGATTTAGGAGAGATACCCTGGGGGGAGGGGGCAATTACTTTAAAAGCTATCGTTTAGAATGATTGGGGGGGGGGCAATGCCCCCATAAATCCGCCCATGCCTTATAGTCGAGTAATAGATAGCCAAATGTTAGTGTTCGCAATTACTCCAACTGACCCTATGTAGTTAGTGAACTTGTGTTCTATATTTGTAAAATGTTTTAACGAATGAACCAGAACAAAAGTTACTTTAGTATTTGTATCATTTAAAAACCTTAAAATATATAAATCGTTTGTTTAAAATAAAATGAGATTTAATTACTGAACTTGCGTTTCAAAAGGTTATTTTTTCCTTTATATTTCTAAAATATTAAAAAAAAAAAAAAAAAATGAACGGAAGTTCCAATCACTTGAGGGATATCATAAGTAATCACTGCAACACTGCGTGATGTTGATTAGCTGCTGATGTGTTTTTGTTATCTTAAGAAAACATCCCGATGGAACCAGGAAAAATGGTGGCTAAGTGGATGATGATTAGAAGAGCATTCAAAATACTGTTATCATTTCATTCATTGGCGTCGCTCATCTTGCTTCATTGCGTACGGATGAAATGGATAGATAGGCTTCTACAAACACTTCATTGTTGATGAGGAGGAGGGAGGTGACCTTAGCACTGTCCTGGGACTAAACTACGCACGAAGTCTTGGATTCCGGGAAGTCATCTAGTTTACCGAAATTTCTATTTGCAATGATAGATTGAAACACTATAACTACATGCAAAATGAACCATATTTTGTAAGAGTTGAATATTCTGTGGACATTTTGAGGTTTACCGTATAGTAAAGCAAAGGAGTAAGTTGGCGGAAATACGCTTCCTAAGTATGTGCAATTTGGTAATCTCTTGCAGATTTTAGGCTGCATTTATGCAAACGCCATTCTCAAGCGACTTGAGAACCACGCAAACGGTGCGTTCTCTAAAACAATGGAAGCTAATGAGGGTGTTTATGCAAATCTCGCCCGATTTTCTGCGGCCGCGTTCTCAAAGTTGCAAAGACATTTATGAATCAGAAGAATGGCAAAGTGACTTTCTACAATCAATAAAGGTTCCACGAGAAAATAAGACAGGTACAAGAAGCTATGACGATTACAAAACCATCAGTTTAACAGCACATTCAGCGAAGGCTCTTCCATGAATATTGAACCAAAAATTATAGAACGAATGCAGAAATTGAAGAACAGTTTGGATTTCGAATAGGAAAGGGACGCTATTGGTTTATTAAGAACAATGAATAAGACGCTCACAGAGAGAGAGAGAGAGAGAGGTACACTTTTAGATTTCTACGATTTCAATTTGGATACAATTCTGCTGACGAATAACGCCTTACACTGACAAGCCTGCTCGTCCAGCAAGATGATCAGCAAGCTCGATAGTCTAACAGTGTCTTTGAAATGAGTAAATTTCAATATTGTTAGTGTCGGTGTACAAGGAGTTATAGTCATGTGAAATTAAATATCTGGTAATGTATGAATGAATATACTTCCTTCTTCCAAAAGAAACGTGTAAAACCAAGATAGTCAAAGAAGGTAGAACAACACAACAAAATCTTAAGGGATGATGGTGATTCATCAGCTTAATTTACTGATGCAAGCGCGAAATATGCTGGTGATAACAGTGAATGCATGTTTTGTGGAGATTTGTTGAATGATGATATAAAAGGTGAAAAAAAATGATCAAATGTATAAATTGCAATTCATGGTGTCATGGTGACTGCTCTGGAGCATAAGAAGAAACTGTACATGCACGACTTTGTAAGTAGTTGATTGCTAAAGATGATAATTATTATATTTTTAATTCACATTTTAATATAAAAGATATGTATGAACACAGGTGTTTCACATTGGGAATCATCTTTTTTTTTTATTTAGTAAAATTTCGTCTTGTTCTAGGCTTTCACGTATTTTTTTTTTCTTGTAATATCTGATATAAATTTAAAAAATTACTTCATAGATTGCAACAAGAATAATTATATTTTATTTCCCAAATTTATTAACTTATTCATCTTATCAAAACAGTGTGAAAGAAACAACATGGTATTCTACTATGGCGTACTTAATTTCCTATGGGGGCATTTGTCCTCTCCAGCCCACCTAAGTGATGCCAGCCAGCATAGAGAAAAAAGAAAGGATAGTTTTGTTTCCGCTGTTACAGCACAGATTTCGAAGAAAGCGGTTCAGATTATTGGAATGCAGCTGCTGCCATCTGGAGCAGTTTTCCGTTACTACTTGAAATTGTCTTTCGAGCCGCTTTCCTTGCATTTGTATAGAAGAGATTCATTTTTTTTTTAAATTTGTGCCTAGACCTATCTGACCTCGCTTCTAACGGGCGTAACTGAGTTTTTTTTCCAGAGTTTTTCCTCAGTCACATCAGGGAAATGTTGGGATCGTATCTTCAACGTAGGCCCTGGTCGACTGCTTTTCCCTACCCTTTCCAGACGTGGTAATATCTATGTTCCAGACCAACATTCGCACGCTTCAAAGACCCCATGAACAAAAATCAAAAGTTGCTGCAACGGTAGGACCCCCCCCCCCCCCACACACACACTATCAGTAGTTTGTATAATGCTTATAGCTACTCCCATCACTATTGGGAGTTTGCGGTGCACCCATTGTACCACAGAATTTCCTCTTATGGTGTTATACCGATGACGAAACATGTGAGCATAACTCATTTCTAGAATCTGGAGGGGGAGGATAAGTTTTCTCCCCCTTTCCTTTCGATATCAGATACTCTGTTCCGTGGTTGACGTCATTTCAAATGTCATTAAGGGCTGCTCCGTTGCATTCACCTCATCACAGCTGAAAGGGGGAGTAACAACGCTCGAGTGTCATATTTCCAATGCACTGTCAAGTGTCAATGTCTGAATACTCACGAGTCAGTCCAAGAAAGCAGATGCAGAGAATTCAGTATTGCCAGCTCTATGAAAATTTCAGTAAAAAAAACTTAAAATTCGAAAATAACAACAAATGCTGTGTTTGTGGCTCGAGTTGTATATATCAAATGACTAAACGTAAGGTAACCAGACATCCCGGATTACCCTGGACAGCCACGACTTTTAACCCGTTTCTCCTGTCTTTTTTAGGGTTCAGCCTGGACGTTTTCCTCCAGATTTCACCAAAAAAATCCCGAAAATTTTAATCAGCGACAGGAGCCAATAATTTTATCAAATATAAAAAATGCTATGTGCTAAAATCGTTGTTAATTATGCTAGATTTGGCACCAAGATGGTAGACCCTACAATGCTTAATCGTTCGTATGATAATTAGATACGATTAGAAAAGGGATGGTTCTAGATCACTGGCCCGCATATCCTTGCACACTAGGAAAATTATAATTCGTATTTATCGTCAATTCGCCCCTGCAGACCAGTGTTCTAGATCCGTGCATTTAACAGAAATGCTAAAATTACATTTTCACCATGTCTACGAAAAAAAAAAACTGTATTTATTCTGAAGAAATGTTCCATATACTGTACTTTTTCCCTTTGTGCTGTTACTTTTGCCCCCCTTGATGTAATCCCCACTATTTCGCCCGGGCCAGTCCGCCACTGTTTGATTGGTATTCCAAGACAGTCATAAAATATGTCTCGTCAACACTAATTTCTCTTGAAATTTCATTCACTGGCACTGAAAAACTCTTTTTTTTTTTTAGTCCACTCCCGTAGGAAAAATGCATTTAGAACTGCACCGATCTTGGTATGTACTCTCGAAGTGTCTTACCGTGGTGCCCCCTACATTCCATTCCGAGCTGATGACGCAACCGGCAAATAAGAATAATGTTCGTCATGGGATCTCTTTTCTCTCCTTGGTTCTTTTTTTTCTTTTTTTCTCCTGTGAATCAACCCTTTGGGTGCGTTTGCGTTGGCGGAGAATGTCAGACTGGCAAGAAACAATGAAGCTGGAGGCTTCGAGAATAGCCCACGTTTGTAGTCCTTTTTCTTTCTGTATTTTTTTTTGTCTTTATTCTTTTCATTGTCACTTACTTCTTCACTGGGATACGCCACAGACAGGAACAACAAAAAAAAAGTCACAAAACCTACGCAGTTGTAAATTATTGGGAATACTTCGTGACACTTCTATTTTTAAAAAAGCGAAATTTTCAGAATGTTTAAAACGGCAAAGATAAAGAAAGTCAAACTGAAAAGGAAAAACAAAGAAAAGATCAACAGATTTAAAAATAAAATGTCTTTGTCTGAAGGTTTGTCTGCTGACGAAATTTTGGCGATGTTCGAAAGTCTCTTTCGTGTTGGTGGTGGCGCTTTTTTTTTCTCCTCCTAAATTCCAGACAGACTTCTTTACTTGCCAAAGACAGTCTCCTCCTCCTGCAAATGTACTCCCAGAATTATAAAAAGTGGACACTAAGTTCGACAATATTGTACAATATCGTATTCTGAAATAAATAATGATTATCACTTTATAGATATTCGAGCTATTTTACTCCGTATTATCTATGTAATATTGTTTATCACAAAACAAAGAACATATTGGTGTGTACAATTTATCCCTCCACTGCATGGGCGCCCATCTTGTGCTTTTCAGAGGGGGCAAGGATAAAATGACAGTTTTTCTATGATTTACTAAAAGTTATCAACAGGATAACCACTACAATATTTACTAAATTAAGGGCGTAAAAAGAACCATGTCTTGAAGAACATTAAACCTACCTTGAAGTATACTGGAAGTTGATTGGAAATGCTTAAAAGAGTATAATAAGGTTAATGACTCAGTTAGTAAACTTTAAGATATTATTTACGAAATATTTGTCAAATGTGTTCCCAGCAAAAGAAACTCTGTCCGAAAGTATCCGTCCTGGTTTACTAAAGACGTTATTAGGAAACTCAAGGTTAAAACAATTTATCATATAAAGTCTATACATACAAAACTGAAAATTCAAAACCCTACTATCAGAAATTTGTTCAATTGCGTAGGGAAGTCAAGAAAGACATAAAAATAGCCAATAAGACCTTTATATCAAATTCTGAAAATAATACCAATTATGATCCAGGTTAACTGTGGAAATTTATTAAAAACACAACAAAACATCTTCCCCCAAATATATTAAAATTTGAAGGTCAGCTTTGTGTAATAATGAAGAAATAGCTAATACGTTTGCACAGTACTTCCAATCAGTATTTGTATCCTCTTCTCAACCGTTCAGTAATTTTGATAGCAAATCTGAATACTGCCTGTTGATCAAATACATTTGAACGAAATAGGAAAGGCTGTCAAGAATCTAAAATCCAGAACGACAGTTAGATCTGATGGTATACTCTCGTATATAGTGAAAGGATGTATTGATAAATTTAAATATTTCCTATTGATTGCGTTCAACTTGCCACCAGAAACATGTATTTTCCCTAACAAATGGAAATCTGCTTTAGTTTGTCCTATACCTAAAACAAACAACAGACGAGAAATTACCAACCACAGGCCTATAGCAATCTTACCAATCTTTGCAAAATTCTCTGAACTGATTGTATATCAACGAATTATTAATCATTTGAAGTCAGTTATCTCAACTAAACAACATGGCATTGTTTCACAAAAATCCACGGTAACGGGAACCTTACAATTGTTACAGATTTTATTGAAAACTCGTTGGACAAAGGAAAGCAAGTTGATGCAATTTATATTGATTTTGAAAAGGCATTTGACGGACTTAATCACAATGTACTAATAGGTAAATTAAATTACCATCACTTCTCCCTGCCTTTGATTAGGTTCATGTGCTCTTATCTAACTAATCGCAGACGGTCTGTTCTATTTAAGAAACACAAATCTGATGAATATACAGCACTGTCATGAGTCCCGCAAGGCTCGAATCTTGGACCGTTGTTATTCCTTTTGTTCATTAATGACCTACTGCAATTCTTACCAGATAATGAAAAAGTGCTATTTGCGGATGACCTCAAATATATGCTAAAATTAATTCCATGAAGATACCATAAAACTACAGCATAGTTTAGGCAACTTTACTAACTGGTGCGTTATCAATCAACTTGCAATTAATACGAAATTTTATCATTCAGTACAAATAACACGATTTATAGATTTAATTGTTAAATTCATAAGTAGGCCCGACGTAGTTAAAAAATCTTGGTATCACGTTTGATATGAAATTAACGTTTAACAGACACATAAAAAAAATATATTACAAATTAAGCTTTTAAAATTCTAGCATTTGTAGTAAGAATGGGAAGAAAATTTAACAATGCTCATTAGAGCAAAGACGTGGGTGATCTGTAATTTCTTAGGAAAATAATTCAAAATGGCTTAGATTGCACAGACTTGGTATCATTGTTACAGTTTCGTGTCCCGTCATTAAAAACTCGCGTAGACAACACTGGTCTCTTCCACTGCCAAAGGGCAAAGACAATATAATGATGAAATCACCAATCTGGAGAATATGTAACTACCTACAATGAAATGTGTAGAACTTCAATCGAATTGGATATATGTGATATGTCTTCGTCTTCCATGGATTTATACGGGAGACGGATCGACAGGTTCAATACAATTAAGCTGAGTCAACTTGACGCAAGTTTTCGATTAATCTTGCCTGGTGAATTGGGATTGACTTGCGACTCATTGGTTAACCTATGCCTAGGTGTGTGGAAGCAAAGAATGGATGAAGATCTAGAGCTAAGGAAGAGAGGAGGAAGATTGAAATATTTTAAATAAGTTATTGTACGGAACGTGATGTTCAGTTTTTTAAAATAATTTTCACCTTCCAGGCTTGTGCTGGCTTCAATTTCGAGTCACTAGAAGTAGATCCGTCTCCTGTATCGAGATCCATGTTCGTCTTCCAACGCATTTAGGAATATTGTAATGAAAATGTCTGTAAATGAGCATTTTAAATATCGACACTTTAATTGGGTTACAAAGCTGTTGTGTTGACAATAAATATATAAATAAAATAAAATATAGAAAGTACATATAATGTTTATTTTTGTTTTCTATCTTGCATAGTATAATTTTCTCCGGCTAGGGGGAAGGATTCCTCCTTTGGGTGCCCCCGCCTAATGGGTGCCCTTGCTCCGCTGGAATTTGAAGATGAATGCATTTTTTTAAAAACGAAAATAGTTATTTATTGTAACGAAAATAGGGTGAGTGTATCAGTGAAATCAGACACTAATGGTCGGCATTGTTCATATAAACATCATTAAACTAAGACCTATGTCATAAGAAATGTGTATAAAAATTATCTCCAGTTTTCAGACAGTTATAACTCAATATTTAAATATACTAGCTATCGAAAGTACCTGGAGAAAAAAAAAACTATCTGGTTCACCTGATAAACTAATTAGAAGATGCCGGAAATAGTAGCAGAGAGCGTAAACTGCGTTATTTTTTAATAGTTTTAGGATATAAATTGTTTTTTCTAGCTTTTCAAATGTTCTGTTTTGACTTTACGTAATTGAAAAAAAATACACGTGGTTCACTTTAGGTTAATAGAATTCATGAGTGTCCCTGTTCTCGGCCAGGGTGACCAATACATGAAGCTTTTTATCTAGTTTTATTGTGGTGTTTAATTTGTATACATATTGTCCCTAATAACCTAACAACAGTCAAAAAAGTTAATTTTTTCCTATAGCAAAGTAATGATGAAAGTTAAGCACCGAATTATCTTTAAATGAAATACGGTGTCTTCAAAATACGAAAGTACTAATACTTCTTACGAAAACCTTGTTCTATTGGACCTTGGATCTTGACTTCGGATATTGACACCAACCTGAAAATACATCAGAAGTGCAATGTGCACACAGATGATTCAACTCTGTATCCGTTCTTTTGTAGTTTGTTTTAAACAATTGCGACATACAGTTCAAAGTTTGAGACCGTGCGGATACGTCGTACACAAAGTGGCAGCAAACACCGAAGAGTTTCTCCAAACAGAAGAATATCATAGAACCTATGCAACTACAAACGGTGTGCTCTGCATACTAGTACGCCGCGAAATTGCGTGGCTGTGTTGGTAAATTAAAAACAAGTAAAAACTTATTAAAACCAGGAAATCTGCCAAGATTTTCAGTTTGGAGGAGGCTTAAAAGTAGAGTTTTGCAGAGATCTTTTTAAACACAAAAATTTTAAGGTAGGGGTGTGTGTGTGTGTTCGAGAATTTGGGAGTGACGCCCCCAAAAGCAGAGGGTCTGTCTGTCAGCATCCTTGAACCTAATCCCTGTAACATAAAGGGAAATATGAAAATGCGAGTAAACATGATATTTAATAATACAAGGGGAACAAGTTCAATGTTTGTTTTTTTACATACTTTTACAACTACATCTCTCTCTCTCTCTCTCTCTCTCTCTCTCTTTATCTATCTATCTTTCTGGTTCTATCAGTATCTCTTTAGAGGTTAATAATGCATCAAGCTAACAGCGTAAGTTACATTACTTAGCAATGCTGTTGAAGGACATTCCAAACCACTATTTTCGGAATGACGAAACTGAGGGTACCTTCGATATTTTCATACACGAGGGAGTTAGGGCTTAGGAGTTGGTTTCGAATGCCCCTCGGAATAGTCGTGAGAGTAATGGGGAACGTTTGTTTTCGCAAGTTTGCTAGTACTCGGTGTGACTAGCACCCGTCCAATGGTTACGCCCTCGCTTCAGAGGAGGGGTTTGAATTTCAGATCTCGTGTAAGGGAATGGGGGAGAAATCTATTTATATCTAGAAACTTGACGTTATAAACTTTGCTTGTAAGTTATAACCATGTTACCAGGCTAATCAGGTGACAATATAATGAAGAGATACAGTACAACGCTCATCACGACGACATGTTGGCGACACTAGTGCTAATGATTGACTCTTTTTGATCTAGGAGCGGTTCTAGATCTTTATGGAAGACAGGTGAGTCCAAACATTTAACATTTATGGTCACTGTGCAGAGATAAGTGAAACGTGACGATGATATGGATGATGATGTATTATGGCTTTACGTGGAGTTGCACGGTGTGACAGAAAAGAAAACACAAGGACCGGAAAATGTAGCATGGACTTCAAGATCGAAGAGGTCTTTGGCTTCAAGCCGGATTTTGTTAAGGGTGCTCCTCGGTTGAATGGGTAGAGGTTGGTGAATGTAATAGCGATAAACTGTCTGCTCAATTGTGGGAAGTGGTAGTTCTTGATGTTATTGTTCAACAGCCGGGTAGGTTCGTGTACGCGTAAGGGAGCAACAGGCAGATTGTTTTCTGGTGTAGATCCAGATTTATATTAGTACGTAGAATGTTGCTGCTAACGTTGATGCCATTTCGGTGGGTTTTGGAGATTTCTGCAGTTTCGTGTTGCGTGATTTACTTAACAGTATCCAAAGACTGGAAGCTCTTTACATTTACCAGCGATATGATGGTCATAGGTTTGGCAGCGCTCACATTAAGTACTGTAGGTGGCTGTGTGCGAGAAGGTTCTATCCTATGGCGTTTCTTCTAAATGCATGCTTCATATCTTGACAGATGATTGAATGGTGAGATGTGAGGACTCGTACTAGATAACTGGAAGTGCCTTGTGATGTAATTATACAAAAGAACTTATTAATAATATGACGTAATTCTGCTACTACTTCATGTGGAGTAATGTCTGGTGGAACGTCTTTGATGACTATAAATAACATTTGTTTTCGTTTCGGTGGTGGCGGTTGTTTGATGCGTGGTTCACTGAGAAGTGAGAGAGAGATGAGCATTTTTACCAAAGATCTCAAAACTTTATTTGTTGCGAATATATTTCCAAAGGCTTTGTCAGGAGACTTGATTATGACGCCATTCCTAGTAGAAGTGATTTCGATGAGTAGAAGTTTTGGCGTCTGATATTTAGTATCGAAGTTTGTGAGTAGGAAGGCATAAAATTAGTTGATCGAATGATGAAGCAAGTTGATCGTCAGGAGCTTGAAGAATACTGTGTCTGGTTAACTCGCACTCTGCGATACTGAGAAATATTGTCAGTTCTTATTGCTCTCATTGATGCGTATGCTACACCAGATCCTCGGTAATAAGTTAATGAACCACCGTTAGACTTGGTTTGAGTTGAATGTATGTGCCCCATGAGGAATTTCCCGCCGGTTTTAGCCGCCCCACTAATGGGCCAGGTGCTGGCTGTCGCCACTTGGGGGGAAATCAGCTACTCCCTACCCTTGGGCCATGGTTGGGGTTCGCTGGTGTTTGGAAGAATGAAATAATATTATAGGTAGTTAAAAATGATTATAGACATTTAATTGCATAACTAAAGTATGTTTCTAGAAACACGAAATCACATCATAAAATTTTCCAGTTCGCAGTTGGCTAACCCATAACTCCAGATCATTCCCCACCAGGTGTTGAGAAGCAGTCGTTTTCTGTAGGTTGGCCAACTGTGACACCCATGTAGAACCCACCATTAGTTCGGCGCAGACGCGTAGTCATTTTTTTTAACAAGTCAGGACAAGAAGACAACTGAAACTGCAATACTGCAGACCGCGGCACAGGCAACGTTCTGTTTAGGCTGTAGTAGCCCTTCCGCGATAGACAAATTTTAATGAATCATGACGTATGTTATACAAAAATAGGTATGTAATTAATGTATTATAGAATCCTGAATGTTTATTTTTTTATGTGAATGTTTTCAACTAGCGGGGCAAAATGTACAAAATACAAGAAGGGCATGCAAAATGTTCCTTTCACTTTTGGAAATCTATAAGGATTGGGTAGTTCATTCATGTTACTTTTGCCCTAAACTACCAGCCTCTACAGTACCGGTAATAATACTTCAGTTGAACTATGTCTGCCAAACGTCAGTAAATGTCATCTTTCTCATCCATGTTGAAATATTTAAAAAATACCAAACAATGTACAAAGAACAAATTACCGAGCGTTGGCAAAGTAATCGAAAGGTACGAGAAACGTTTCCAGCGACCCCTTATTTTGCGTGAGATTTCCCCTCAGTCACACCAGGCAGATCCTGGGATGGTGTTTACACTGAGATATTGGGAAGGGTGTAAGCAACTGGTACACCCCATGTATTACTGACTAGGTTTATAAAGTTAGGTTAATTTTCCTTAATAATAGTAAAACAAAGTTAGTAAATACATAAAGGGTCGGTTTATTTTATCTACACCAAAGGAAGTAAAATTTGCAGGAGGTTATTTTACCAAAGTATGCAGGAGTGTTGAAACGCAAATTAGAGGAAGTTTTAGAGTCACGATCGAGTGTTATAAGGGTGAAATACGTAGATATACGTGGAACTATATATGCATCCGCGCCATAGGTGGGGATGTGTGCCATTTTTTTCACGCGCTAATTGACCGGCTCCGAAAGTGAAAAATGTACAGATATATGACCGCACCTAACCTTATCTAACCCCCACGTTCCAGTGTTCACTAATTTAAGACGAAATTGGGAAAAATTGCAATAGGGAAGAGTCGGCATTTATTTACTATCGCCGGACCAGACCAAAATAAAAAAAAAAACTCCCAGGTTCGGTGTTTTTTCTTTATTTGTTCAGCGACTGACCAAGGGCACTTGGAGGTTGGGTAACTCAGGTTCGTTGTTTTTTTTCCTTATGCACAGCGACTAATCAAGCGCACTTGGAGGTTAGGTAAGTCATGTTCGGCATTTTTTCACTTCTTCCCAGTGACTAATCAAGCGCAGTTCGAGGTTAGGTAAGTTAAGTTCGGTGTTTTGTTTTTTTGCACTGCGACAGATAAAAACAGCGAAAAAGCACTGCTCTATCCTCATCCACATAACTAAGTCTACTTACATCAGCTATCTTTCAGGCTTCGGAGACAAATTGCGTTATAGCATTCAGAATTAAGGCCAACTTCATTTGAATCTCAGGCTGGCCAGGGTCTAGTTAGTATAGGTCAGTGTGTCTTTCAGGAGGGAACGTACCGCGCCCGGGCAAAATTGTAGTTTACTATTTATCATACTATTGTAATGCTAATTGTACAAGTAACGCCCTCCCGGTTCTCTGAAATGCCCCCTACCGGGGGCAAATTTTCTGAACGAAAGCCTGGTATAGGTACAATCCCGGTATTTGCTTGGTATGACAGAAAGCCTTATTCAGAATGGGTGGCCACTGTGATAATTCCTAGGACATTCCGATTGTAAGTCAATGCTCTACAACTAAGCTACGGCCGGTTGGTAGGATAAACTTGTTTCCTTTCTTTTTTTTAATTTCTGATCATTTCAGCAGTTGAATTTACTTATGATGGCCTTTTGATATGTTTGGCTCAGGATCGGATAGATGATTGAAATGTATCGGCTAGAGCCTTACTTCAGGTGACATCCCGACATTCGCCTGGTGAAATCGATGTAAACCTCAGAATGAAATGACATGGCAATCTAAACTGGAACTTTACGTGGCAATCTAGACACTTGCAAACATTACATTTGTCCAGCAGTTTTTAGATTGTTTTGGTTGACTTGAGCTGAACTTAATTTTTTAACGATGAATGCATTTCTGTGTTATTATTTCGCGTGCGTTCAATGCCGAATGTAATCCTAAATCAGGGGACTAATGTTTATTAATTTGAATTTTTTATTTATGGCATTTAGGTATCTAAGGCTCAGGCCGGAATAGCTAGGTTAGAGGAAAGGGTGTGGCAAGGTGTCGACCAGGGCCTAAGTTGAAGGTGCCATCCAGGTATTTTCCTGGTATGACTAAGGAAAAACGCTGGAAAAACTTCAGTCAGGAGTGTCGGCCGTTGGGACTGAACCCAAGACCTCCATAATGGCGCGCCAACGCTCTACCACCGAGACCGAGGTACGGCTGCTTGGTAGTAACGTTAATGAAAGGCTACACATACCTCTTAAATGCCACTTACCATAACCCGTAAAAAACGTATTCACTATAATAGCTACTTCAGGCATTGCAGAACAGGGTGGCTGGAAATAATGTTTTGGATTACAGTGACAACAGATAGAGTTGTTATACAAAATCAAATAGGACCATAATAATAATGTTTAGGTGAATCTCTATATGAGAGATATTTTCGTTGTTTTGGTTGCATAGAATTCAAAATGTGATGTAAAATCAAGGGGCTATATGAGTGAAGGATAATATACTTATGATCTTCTACGTTGTGACCATGCTGGGGTTGCCAAGTATCCCATATTTTATTTTGAGGTGAGAAATGCTGTCCCGTTTTAACAATGAACGGGATACTTTTACCCCGTATTTAAACTTTCGTTTCTCCTGTGAATCCACCTAGGAATTTACTAGTTCTGCAGGTTATTCGATTCTGTCAAATTTAACTTCCTTAGCTGACTGCGTTATGTGCTTTCGTCATCGTGGCGTGAGAAAATATTCTTTCCTGACTGCATTATGTAATGCTGCATACAGTACCCAAAATTGTGATGTGAACTGAAAATGGGTGTTTTTTTTCTAAAGTTAATTTAGGTGCTGTTCCAAAGATACCGTTGTGAACATTTAGGTTCAAATGTATTTCTTGGAAGAGTTCTTGTTTCCAGTTCTTGAAAACACATACAGTGCTGATAGGCATAAAAGTTCAGTAACTGAGCTGAAATCAGAAATTCAAGTTTCACTTAATTTTTGTCATAGTTGTTATGAATTACATTACTTTATTATAGGAGATGCTAAATTATTGGCAAATGCTAAAAGCGAAGGGGAATATTGTTGTTTTAAATATTTAAAACAAAACAGAAGTAATATAAATGACGTATTCATGGCTCAGAATTTATGGTCTTAGCATTCCGAGTGTTTGCTTGAAGTAGTTGTCATGACATTCTCAAAACTGGGCAGCCCTGGTCGCTGCGTTCACATTATCCGTTGATATTGAGGTTTGCTACATTTGTAATAATTCCATTATTATTCTTTCACAATTTTTTCTTGTTATTTCTTTCCTCTATTTTTACTTCTGTTTCGAATTAAATTTATTTGTAGCCTGCTGGCACCTCAGGCTCAGGCCGAGACAGATAAGGAAGAGGATGTTGGAAGGTAATAGGCAAGGGAATAGTTTGTAGGTACAGCTATGAGTAACAGTTTTGGCGCATGTCTTTTCGGAACACTTCCTAAAGTCTCATGAATGTCTTCCTTCAGTTTGCAAGATCTACCAATAAAAATTAATAAGTTCCATTCGGCAGCAATCTGTCTGCGGAATACGAGGATACTATGCAAATGTGTACGCTTTTTGGACATATTATTTGTGCCGCTGGTTGTTTTATATGTCAACCTTGCTTGGCTACTTATCAGTTCAACATTTTCCACACAATTGTGTCATGTAATTATGCTTATCTGTTGCAGTCAACGATATTAATTTCTGAGCGAAGAAAAGTCTTATTGATATGCATCACTCAGGGTGCTTACCACACTGGAAAACCAAGGGCATTTTTTAAATCTGGAATACTAGGGAATTTTTTAATTTATGAAGAAAACTCAGGGAAATCTATGAGGTAGACCTGTCCAGAGTTAGCAAGAGCAAGGCGGAGGATGTGAGTTCCATTCCCACTGCTAAACGGATTTTTCAATGTGTTAAAATCCTCTGTTTTAAAGATTTTTTACTTGTGAAATACGAATAATATATAACATGCTTGGACTGGGTGGCGGTAGGATTAAAAGAAATGTCATTGCGTATTATTTACATGTTCCACTATTCTAAGAACTCAGGGAATTAAAAAAAATGTTATCATGGAAAAACAGGAAAACTCAGGTAATTTCAAGTCACAAAATTAGTACACACAATGTCACTACTTTTGTCCAGAACTGTACCACTCCAGCTTTTGCCAGGTGTAACTGAGAAACCTCAGTCAGATAAACGGCCGCTAGAATCGTTCCCAAGACCTTTCGATTGCTAACCGAATCTATCAGCTGTTGGTAAATTAGTCTCTCTTAGTCTAGGTGACCGCAAAATTACTACAATGAAGCAGCTTCCGAAGAAATGTTAATGACATCTTGTATTTAGGTGTAGGAATATAGCAACCTGATAAATTTTTCTGTTTTGCATTTGGGATTTTTTTTTAATGAATACATCGTATGACGGCAGGAGGTTAACCCAGGAGATGACGGCAAGGACCTGTGTAAGCAAGTGATGAACCATTGGAGACGGCGGTGCCAGAAGACAATGGGAAACTTGGACCATAGACTTGAAATTCATTGTAGCCTTCCTTTATGTTCAAATAGGTGGCTTCAGTTACTTTCTTGTGTCGGTCTAGTTATCGTCCAACATCGACAGCGAAGAGGACAAAAATGTGCTTACTGTGTGAAGACAAGTACCTCATTCGAGGGTAATTTCTTCGGGGTGTTACAGGTGTTGGAAGATATTCAGGTCTCATCTTCACTTCCTTCCAGTCTGTATTGTAAAATATGTCTAAACTTACTGCAAGTTATATCGTAATTCGAATAATTTAATATTCCCTGCCAATTTTCACGGGTTATAGTTTAGAGACAACACTTTCATGTGACATTTCATGGGCTTCATAGAACTTTAAGAATTTAACGAACCATGTTAGTGAATTGAATGCTTTTCAAAATTCTTAAAATTACATAACTATTCGTTACTTCTCAAGGTTATTGAAACCAACCAAATATCACGTGAATGCGTTGATGCAAATCTACAATCCATGAGAATTGGCAGGGACTATGAAATTATTCTAATAACGATATAAATAGTAGTAAGCTTAGACATATTTTACAATACAGACAGGAAAGACGCACTCATTTTTAATAACCAATGGCATATGAACTGGGGAACGTATGGCCCTTCTGTGGGCTAATAGTTGGGCATTCAGCTTTTTTGGGTAATGGGCATGCAGGTGGGAATTTGGTTGAGGAATCAAGTGGCTCAAGTATGGGCTGCTGGTAGGGCAAATGTGTTTTGTTATGGTTGGGCCATACCTTGTTTCACGGGTGGGAATGGGTTGGGCCAACGGTATTGCCACTTCATTTCCCATCAAGTGACTGGCAATTTGTTGGACAACTGGCGGGGAATACTCGGGATATGGTAGGCCCACTGATGGCATGCCCCTGGTATCGGGAAATGGTGAGGTTTTCTGATCTTCCCACCCCCAGCAACTAGCCGGCCAGAGTCCGTCGGCCGTCTACCCCCGCCTGTGGGCCACCGTGTGGCTCATCCGCGATTTCCTCATGGGGTGGGTAATGTACAGTGGTAGTCGGAGCTTTAACTAGTTGTACCTGTGTTGTAATAAAACTGCTGTGCTTTACGCAAAGAAGAAAACTATTTTGGTAGTGGTTTCTTGCTGCTGTTATCTGTGTTAGCGAGTTGTTTCAAGCGGAAGTGTCCACTTACTATGTCTTTATGCATGCCAACCTGACTGCGACAAATGGTGCTTTATATGAGGCAGCTACAGAACTGATTGGTGACGGATAGTAGCGTCAAACAGTCGTACTTTTCATCTACACTAAGTCATCTAAACAACAACCCAAGAAACACATCACAAAATAAAATAAAAACAATGAAGTTAAACAACGTTAAAAAGTAAAGAAAATGTATATTGTGAACAAAGTTTCCAAAAACAAAATCCAGTGTAGCAGCTGATGACACGCAGTATGATAGATTTGATGTACTCGCTGTGCGAAGTGGTGTCATGAAAAATGCGCAGATTAAAAAGGAACGAAAGAAAACTATAATTGCTTGTTTAAAAGCTGTAGGTACTGCACGATAACAATCCGTGCCATATCATAACCATATTAAAAATATTTTGTTAAAAAAAAAATAACCGTTCCAAATTTTTAATTAATATATACAGAAAATGTTCAATTTAAATAGTTCTTCACGGATTGTTCGTTACAATATTGTCTTTCAAAATAAGCATATTATAATATATATTTCATATTGTAATATAATTATCAGTTATACAGGAAAGTAAACTTTGGTGACTATTACCAGACTTTTCTCTATATAGTGCTGCAATTTTAAAGATTAACGTTAGTGATATCCGGAGCTGCATTGCGGTTACGTGCCAATTAAACATACCATACAAACATTTTTCTAAGAAAATCTTGTTGAAGAGTAATAGCACAATATGTTAATTAAATACTACTACATCTTAACGCTTTTACATTTTCCTCAAATCCCACTTGAAAAATAATTATTAAAAAGAGATTTTACTTTCCAGAAGCTTTTCCTGGAAATTCCATTTAAAAGACACTTAACTAATTTTCTCTTTTCGTTTTGAATGCTGTTCTTTAAAGATTAACACTGAAAAGAGCACCAGAGAAAATTAAGAAACTTAAAACAAAAATAACAACAACAAAAAAAAAAACAATAAAGGTTGATTTTCATGAAAACTTGTGTTGCTTGCTATTTGGGTGAGTAGCCAATTCAAACACGTGTTTTATTGCATGTCTTATTGTAATGTAAGTGTAACATGTGTTTCAATTTGCTATTCACCCAAATCGCAAGCAACGCAACCTTTCATGAAAATCAGCCCTTAGAAGCTAATCTTCATCGTTGCCAGCCACATACACGCAAAAAGAGATTTGAAGTACGAATTTTCCCTTTTTAATGACATTGAAAATACAATATTAAAGTACTAAATTAACCAAAATACATGGATTTAGATACGGGAGACGGATCGACTGGCCCAATACAATTAAGTTGGTTCAACTTGACGCCGGTTTTCGATTAATCTTGCCTGGTGAATTGGGATTTACTTGCGTCTTATTGGTTCGCCTATGCCTGGGTGTGTGGAAGCAAAGAATGTATGAAGATCTAGCTAAGGAAGAGAGTAGGAAGATTGGCATATTTTAAATAAGGTATTGTACGGAACGTAATGTTCAGTTGTTTGTTTTTTTAATCAATTTCACCTTCCAGGTGATCATGGCTTTGTTGGCTTCAATTTAGGGTCACTAGAAGTAGATCCGTCTCCCGTATCGAGTTCCATGACCAAACTATTATTTAGACTGTAGGAAGTTTCTCAGATTCTAATGAACAAAGCACCCCCTATGGGAAGATTATCATCTTTATTTAAAATACAACGTATTTTGCAGACGGTGAACTAGAAACTCTAACTGTACAGTTTCTTTTCCCCGCCTTCAGTGATTGTGAACTGTTCAATGGTTTTTGACAATTCCCTCTGTTCAGGGTTAGCAAAATTTAGGGGTAAATATTTCTGTGACGAAAAATTCTCACCAAAAATTAGAAGGAAGTCTAAATCATCTTTCCCAAAGTTTGGATTCGGATAATGTGGTGAAAGAAGTAGGGTTCGAGTAGTAGAAGGGATCACCAGCACCACAGGAAAATCACCTCTTAGCATTCTGTTGAACTGAGTGAAGGATCTAAGACGGTGCCAATGTACCACCAAATGGCTTGTCGGTAACTCTCGGCTACGACCTTATCGTCGCAGTAAGATTTCCGACGTTAGCAGGTTATTGAGCAGTTTTTTTGGCTGTTAACCTTAATGTTTCTTGTTTGCACCATGTTATAATAATAAAATTACAATCTAACCTGACTTTCTACGTCCATACACTATCTGAGATTTTGACATTGTTTATTTTAGCTGAGAAATTACAATTCCCGTAATTGATTACGTCATACGCCTACATAATTACGAGCATTCTAATTTCTCAGATAAAATAAAGCACAAAACGTTCATTTGATACACATTGACGTGTATTATTGGGGCCGCTTTCCGAAATTTTATTATTGCTTGTCATTTGTCCAGTACCTTAAAAAAATATGAAAATTCAAATGCGCAGCGTTTCCACGGCAACGGCAGCAGAGAGGAAACAGACCTTCAAAGCTTCCTTCCTTCGGCCAAGTATTCACTTGAAGACGTTCGTCCTCCAACAATTGTCTGCCGACGATAGTCTGTCGACGGTAGTCTGTCACGGCTAAAGTTTAGCGTCCACACTTCAGTCTGGTTTTGGTGAAAGATCATGACGGAAGCAGTGGCTTTCGCGGGTGTTTGTGCCAGATATTTGGTTATTCGGCCTGAGCCTTATATGCCTAAAGGTCATAAATATAATTCAAATTTAAAAAATATTGTAGAACAAAACTAGTAAAAACTGTAAAAACTAATCAGTCCAGCCTAATGTCTGTGTTTAAAACAAGGCAGTAAGAATTATTAGTTTGAAATTAGTTACTTTCCGGCTAATGAACCTACCAACCACTTTATTATTATAATAAAGTAGTAAATGTGGTAGGTTTATTAGCCTGTAAATAAATAATTTCAAATTAATAATTCTCACTGCCTTTTTCAAATTGATATTTATGGCCTTTAGGCATTTAAGGATCAGGCCGTGATAGGGGAAGGGTTCGGGAAGGTGTGGGCCGGGACCTATATTGAAGGTGTCATCTCGGCATTCGCCTGATGTGACTGAGAAAAAAACTGGAAAACCTTAGTCAGGGTGGTCAGCCGCTGGAATCGAACCCATGAGTTCCCGTCGGGACGGCGTAAGCCATAGTGCTTTTATCGCCCATAGAATCAATTTTATCTTATCTTACAACGACCTCCCGAATGCTATGCCAATGATTTACAACTAAACTACGGCGGCTCTGCTTGTTATACAATAGAACTGAAATGAAGATACTGTATATCACATTTTATTTTTTTAAATAATATTTTTGTACTGTATGTTTTGTATTGCATGTTTCTTTGCCATATTTGGGTCATCTGGTAGGATGTGGAAAGTATGTCTTCTGGTTGGGGGTGGAAAGAGGGAAGCAGAAGCACTAAACTCAGTCGTGGAAGACATTTGTCCCCTTGTTTTTCGTCCACACCAGAGGACCCTTGTCTGTGTCTTCCATCTCGGCCGGGAGACAAAAATCCAAAGACTTCTGTCTTAAAACTGACTGCGGTCGGTCTGTGGAAAAATCCAAGACTGTCCGCAGACAGTCGGCAGACCTGAGTCTGCGTGTCTCTCGACAAAAGTCTTCTAATGAATACGCGGCCGATGGTAACGTGGGCAACGACGACAAGACTATGCTACTCATCTAACAAGCAAATGACATATTTTGTATGGAGTCAGCTAAAATATAAAAATGAAACTTGGGAACCGTGTGTATGACGTGTTACCAAAACGTTACAACGTTCCCTCAGCAACGACTTTGCTTTTCTTCTTGGTAGGTATGCAAATGTCATATGGAGCTACCCCACAAAGCATGAAAGCTTATAACAAACTTGATTTTTTGTTGATTTTCGCTTGTGTATTTACGATTCGCTTAACAAACTTGGTTCAATCAAATATCGTCCATATTAAAAATTGATTGCAATCGAATGCCATTCATACGAAAAAATAGTTGAAATCGAATATCGTCCATACGAAAAATCGTCTGAAATCGGTTAAAACATTCGTGGTCTTCTAGCGGAAATCCCCGCACATGATTGGAAATTCGGAGGATACAATGTTGCTGTTAGGCGATTGTAGGGTTCTCTACAGTGTTGGCGATAAGGCTCCCGCTAGCCCCGCCGTGCGGGGGATCCGACCTGAAGGTGCTCCCAACCAACTAATAAAATAAAATTATCCCATGAAAATAATAGGACTCAATTTCACAAAAGTCAGTGATTTGTAATTTGTACGAAATCGTGGGAGAAAGAAGACACATTTGTACAAGATCGTAAAAATAACTAAATAACACTGAACAGTGTTGTTTTTCCGGGCCCCGTCCGTTTTTTAACGGGGCCACGAAACCAATGTTAGACCAAATAATACATCGTCTTTATGAACAAATAAAAATTTAATTGGGTCAAAGACCATATTTTATGAAAAACTTACGAATGATAGTGTACAACAGAGGGAATAAAAATATATAACAAGTATGCTTTATTAGAATTACTTCTGGAGGGCCTTAACCGCCTAGAAATAACCTCGTAATGATTGCCACTGTATCAATGATACAAAATAAAACAAGCTTGAAGTTCAGTGAAAATAACTGATCAAAATACGGTACTAACCAACTGCGGCGGCTCTCTTATCTAAGTTTGTTCGGTTGTGCAAACTACCCTCTAATATTTCTATTCTTGAAGTGTGTTACCATCTTGCTTCTTATTCTTATCATTCTTTAGCTCACTGAACGCTCACATAACAGAGAGAGAGAGAGAACGCGCGCCCGCAGTTGTGGCTGGTCACAAGCAGCTGCTCGTTTGCTTTCTGTTTTCCTCAGGTTGACAACCGAGAACGATGAGGTGTAAAGTGAGCTTTTAGACTTAGCATGTGGAGGAGTACAAGAGGGTAGGGAAGATCGTTGCCTCCATAGAACATCAATCAGTAACTTAGCAGTACTTCTTGAGCCTGTCTGTCTCCCCAATGCCGATCCAGAGTCCGTGAACGTAATCACAGAACTATGGAAGCTGGAAATGTTTTATTTGTTGCTATTCTACAAAGTAGATTAATATTCAATCCGTTTTTTGACTTAATTTCCATCAACGAAGCCCTATCCAAGCTCAACGAAATTCCTTGTTAGTTTCATAATATTACAAATGACAATACTTTTGTGTTGACTAGAGCGTGTTGTTATTGTTTATTATTATTATTATAACCACCACCAATAATAATAATAATGCAAAAGATGCTGTAATATTTTGTGCACCACCTGAAGTTCAGACCACAAGCCGCCACTGCTAACCAAAATGCTAGGAGAGAGAACGAACTGTGAAACCAATCTAATCCTACACGTTCAAAATTCGAAGTCATTGCATTCGAAGATAATTACTAATCAAAGCCAAATAATTTCCTATTCCGAAGGTAATTCCTATCATTTGTTCAGTGTGCTCCGCTTACAAACAGAAGTCGTTCTACATAGTGCCAAGATTTATTTATTTATTTAGTGACAACACAACAGGCAATGGCCTAATTATAGTGTTGAGCTTTACAAAGTAGTTGTACAGAGTTTATTGGGACATTTCCTGTAGTATTTTCTTATTGCAATAAAAAAATATTCTGTTAAAGTAGACTACGGAAAACATTTTCTTTTCTATGATGCATTTATCAAGAGTAATAAAGACTTGCTTCGAAAGAGTCTCAGCCTTGCGCTTAATCGGGAGCGCCATGTTATGACGTAATCAGTCTATCGACTGCTTGTCATTAACATACAGATTATATTTGATTTGTTAGTACTGCTAACAAGAGATAGCAAAAATGGATCTAAAGAAATAGTATAAGTGGTGAAAAGCGTTTCTGTATGCCTTAACACGTCATTTAGTTCGTTTTATTACTTTAAAATTGATTTTTACTTTTAATACTTTTTAAAGATATTGATATATTTTGGTAGCTTCAACGCTAATTTATATCGGCTCTTTTTTCATGATTAAATCATAAGATATCTTCTAATAATACTTTTTAGAACTCTTGTATTTAAAAAGAATTACCTATTTTTTCTGTAAAAAAAATGTGGGTTTTTACATTCGACAATCGTATACTTTTTTAATGAATACTAGTGAAGCATTTTTCATAAAAGCATATGAATTAATAGTGCTCGTTACTGTCATCTGTTAACAATTTAACGTACTACTTGTAGCCCGTGAATAAATTGAGTAGTTTTAATATTTCATTGTAAAAATAATAATAAAAGCATGTAAGAAACAAAAAAGTAAATTGAAACTTTTACATTAAAGTTACTCTTGCGTTTCGTGAAGTAAAATAAAACACGGCCTTTGATAGGATTCGAACAGCCTTAGCTGAAAGTATAAAAAGTTAAAAGTTGCGTGCGCTAATCAATTGCACCAAATTGACAGGACATCAAAATTGACATAAACTAGCGATAAGATGAGCATTGCAAGTTAAGACTGCCCCCTTGTCAATGTTTCGAGCAATTTCTGTTATTAAAAACATGTTTTCGTGTTTAAACGTATTGAAGTGTGTTCTGCAGATTTATACATTAATTATTTCGTTAAGTGATGATGTCTTTCTCTTTCTTGTTTTTTCGTCTTCAAACTTCTGAATAAGGAACGTAACATAGGGAGAAGCATATAGCTACGGAAATAGTACAAATTGATTACGTCAAACCAATCAGGGGATGATTTTCGTTGTATGACGTAGGAGATTGAATTCTCAGTATTTCGTGCTATATTTCTACGTAACGGAAAACCGTAGCGCTGAAATTAAAAATATATATATATATATATATTATTTAATCTGATGTACACAACCAAATTGTAAAATATATAAGGACGGGGAAAACGGAAATGTCCATTGCATCTCTGAATACTTTAGGCGACATAAAGCATACGTCCAGATCATTGTGAACTGTACAGAATTTGTTATATATAGTACAAATTCTCCAGATTGGTGACCTTATCAAGATATTGGTTCTTGCCTTTTTACAGTGGAAGAGACCAGTATTATTAACGCGAGTTTTAGATGATGGGACACGAAACTGTAATGTTGAAACTAAATCCATACAATCTAACTTATTTTGAACAATCTTTTAATGAAATAACAGATCAGCAATGTTGCGCCTTTGTTCTAAGCCCTGAATACTAAAGTTCTTAATGACTGCATTGTAACTATCATAAGCAGAATAGATTCGAGTTCCTTCAAAAGTCAGGAATTTAAGAAATTTTGATTGTATTTTCTCTAATTGTTGACAATGTTTCAGTTGATATGGATTCCAAATAGAAGAAGCATATTCTACCTTGGAGCCAACATAAGCATAGTAAATTTTTTCCAATGTTGATATATTGTTGAATTCTCTTCCCGTCCAAATTACGAATCCTAGTAATTTCAAGGCTTGATTTGTTATATTTGTAACGTGTATGTTAAAAGTCAATTTCGATTATATAGGCCTATATATTAGGAGAACAGTAAACTATGGACTTACATCTAAATATGTAAATGCCAACACTGTAAACAAATAACGAAGGGTAGAGAACTTGGACTATTATTGTAAACTAAACTATCTGCAGAAATAAAGAGTGTATTCGTGTTGAAATTTGAACTGTGCTAAAAAGTAGTGAAAGAAAGTGAATGGCGAAAGAAAGTTATAAAAAATTATGGTGACTGTTCCCGAGAGATTGCAGCTTACACATTATCTAAATTTAGCTAAGTTTCTAATTTATGTTTTTATTTTATATTTTATTGTTACTTAGACGCGACTGTAATATGTTATTTTATTGGTTTATCGAACACTAAACGGGTTCCTCTTTCCAACTTTCCGTTAGTCAAACGCGTCGTGTCGTTACGTATTTATATAGATCAAACGCATAAAGGTTAAAAATACATCTTGTAGGCCATATATCATCATCATCATATTCAGCCGTTTTCTATCCACTGCTGGATGAAGGCCTCCCCCTTTTCTTTCCACATATCTCGGTCTGCTGATATCCTCATCCATGTAGCTCCTGAAAAACGCTTGATTTCATCTACCCATCTTACATTTGGACGTCGTCTCGGTCGTTTCTTTTCTCTAGGAATCCACTGTAGTACATTTGTCGTCCACCTTCCATCTGTTCGTCTAGCTATGTGACCGGCCCATCTCCACATCATCTTCTTCGCAGTCTTGATTACATCCTCTACCTTTGTTTGTGCGCGAATCCATTCATTTCTCTTCCTGTCCCTCCTGGTTATTCCTAGCATGCACCTCTCCATTGCTCTTTGTGTGACTCTCAATCTTTGAGTCGTTTGCGCATTCAATGTCCAAGTTTCGCACCCGTACATCATTACAGGTAAGACACATTGATTATAAACTTTACGCTTCAGACACATTGGAAGTTTGCTTTTAAAAATAAAGTGTAGTCTTCCAAAAGAACTCCACGCCATTTTACATCTTCTATTTATTTCATCAGTCAACTTTGCATTCGATGTTTTAAGCTGGCCTAGGTAAACATACTCATCAACTATGCCTATTGTCTCTCCGTTAATCTTCACTTCCTTCTTTGCAGCATGTTGGTTGTACATTACTTTTGTTTTACTTAAGTTCATTTTAAGGCC
>JAGDQP010011701.1:0-20671 GCA_022664845.1 Lepisma saccharinum
TGTGTTTGTGTCTACAGAAGATGAGTCTAACTGCGGACTCACTCAACTGTAAACGTATCAGCAAGGTGATGCATAGACAACCCGTTTATACAGAACGACAACTTCCTATAATGCTTCATTATAATTGAATGAACACTGTATTACATAAAAAGAACCCGAAGTTGGTTGGGCATGACATCATACTGAAACCAAGATCGTTAATTAGTGGTACACCAGTCGGGACTAGATAATAAATGAAGATTATACTCTTTACTAATTCTATCACTGGTAATATTACTATTTCGTTGTTACTTCTACTACTTGCTAGTACTACGTTTACTAGAACTATACTACTACTACTACTACTTCTAATGCTACTATACAAGAGTACTAAGCTAAAATTTCTTCCATATTTGAGATCTAAATTGCAATCGCCCCATCCTGTCTGCCAATGTAATGCGATCCCAGTGTTGTCAGGTGTAAAATCTGTCATGTATAAAATGATCCTACGTTTCCAACTTTTTACTAAAATGATGCTAGAAATTGTCATATGATTCGGTTTCTCGTTCTTGTTAAATATTTTGTTAACATTGAATAATATTAGCAGTAAATACATCTCCCGTTTTCAGAATTAACCATAAAGTAACTCCAGGAATGATCATAATTGTATATAAACTATGGATTGAGAATTTATGTTGAATTGTTCAGCTTCTGACTATAGTATGAAAATATTTAGTTCGCTATCCTAATTTTCCTCCCACTCCTGGGGGGTGACCAAGTGTCAATGTTAGCAAGCAACCATGACACCGAACTATTGAAGTTTACTGTGAGTGGCAGGAGGAAAAGCAGGTGTCTAAAAATAGCTTTATTTGGTTTCAGGACTTTCTAGTGACAGAGTAAGGGTACTGCTGGTATTACCATAGACCTCATAATAGATAGACTTATCACGCTTCCCCATTTCTGGCTGCGCTAAAACTAGTGGGTGTTTGTTCAGAGCACGCGATTTTGAATCCATCCGCTAGGTAGCTTTGCCATAGACCTTATGATAGAATATGACGTCTATGACAGAGCTACATAGCCGATGGATTCAAAATCACTTGCTCTGAACAAAAATCCA
Source organism: Lepisma saccharinum (assembly GCA_022664845.1). NCBI lineage: Eukaryota > Metazoa > Arthropoda > Insecta > Zygentoma > Lepismatidae > Lepisma > Lepisma saccharinum. The sequence goes on from JAGDQP010011701.1 coordinate 1,097, forward strand.
TTAGTTTTAGCGCAGCAAGAAATGGGGAAGCGTGCTAAGTCTATCTATTATGAGGTCTATGGTATTACTATCATTTCTATTTCAACTACTACTACCGTTAATTTCACTACAACCAAACAACTATTTATACTAATACTTCAACAAGTAATACTACTACTTTAATAGTAGTCTAATGTTTTCAAAATAATGCATTTCATCACTGTTTGTTTGGAATTGATTAAACTGTTATTACGTGATATTCGAATATGTTGTTTCAAAATAATCTCTTCACCGCAGAAACAATGGTTAGGTCTAATTGAAAAGTTCAACACAGTTTTAATTTTGAGAGTAATCCCCTCTACCATAATGTCAGGTTTGAATGCATTTAGTTTAATCGTTTTCATGTGATACGCTAATTTATGTTTGAAAATCCGGCCTTGTTACTATGGAAACTGTACATAACATGAAATCTCAAAATTACTTAAAACTTGAAAGTAATACTCTCAACCGTAGTAATTTTGTTTACAATCGGTTCAACCACTCTCACGTAATACGCTAACATACGCTTAAAAATTGTCTCGTTACTATAAAAACGAAACATTTCTTAACATCTTATGGCTAAAATCTTTATAGTAAAGCTCTCTCTATAGTTTCGCCATGCCGTGTTTGGTTAGGATTGGTGTCACCCTGTTACTTAAATATTACTTTTAATATTTAAGTTTCATTACCTCGTAAATTAAACATAAACTTTTAATGTAACAAAGTATATATGATCCCCACATTTAACTGGAATCGATTCAAGCGTTCTCATGAGGATGAAGAATATTAGTTTAAGTGTTGGTCTCCGTTATAATAGAAAATATTTTTGACAAATGTTATTTCATGAAACATTATTAGAATCTGACATAATACAGAACCTGACCGATATCCTGACCGATATCTCTGTGAGTCTATTGTTACAGACAGACAGGCTAAACAGAAACGAAAGCGTTTCACTGGAAGCAAAGACTTAACAAAGGAATCCTTTCTTTCCCCAAAAACCTAAACATGAATGTTTAAAACAAAAGTGCGTGTTTTGTGGTGGTGTAGAGAAGAAGGGAGAAATAGCAAACGAGAGCTGTTAGAAAGAGAGAAGAATAAGCTAGAAGCATGCACCAGAATACATTAAAATTACAGAAGCGCAAACAACTGCGCAATGTAGATTTCACGAAACATAGAATACTTGGACGAATATGGATCTATGATTAGAAAAGATGGCATTACTAGAATATTCTGGATTGAGAAAAATATTATCACATATGGCATATGTATATGTAAATGACTATAACGTATATGAATACCTACTATTTTTTTTACGATCTTTTCCTGCTTGGTCACTCCTAATATTGCATTACGACAAGCGAGTCGGGGAAGTGAATAACTAGAGTTTGATTAAACGCAATACCAAATTAATTGTTTGCTCCGCATTATCTATACTGAAACAGCAGCTTATCTATCCTAATCAGCCCTATCTTAATGATCTATGACTTCTAAATAATATTTGTTCACCCAATGGAAAGTATCGGAAACCAAATAGAGCCGTTACTTAATAATGGAATTTTGAATAAGTACAAAACGAAATGAGTACAAATTGTCTCAGACCACCCGTACACCCCTTCCAAAACGGGTATACGGATTCTATCTCAGCAGTTACAGTTCACCTTTACAATACAATATCAATAGTATTTCAATGTTAATGGAGACGTTTGCTGTAAAACCGTTTCAGACAAACGTTTCTTATTTTTTGACAAAAGAACAGAATCTGATATAAAAATACGATGTTCTATTTTAAAAATTGACTTCCGCTCTGGATAGGTCATTTTCGTTCAGTACCAGAAGTTCTAAATATCATTATTACATAGAGCGTACGCTGTTCAGATTTCTCAATTTTCGTTATTTTAGTAAGAACTTATCTCCATTTAGAACGGGTGTATGAGTGGCCTTAGATCAGAGCTGAAACGGGTCAGTAAGTTAATCGGATCATTCAGGTCAATTTTGGAACCGGGTGTGTGCTTGGGACCGGTGACCCTGAAAGCGAAGCAAATATTTAATTCTTTCCTTATTATACACTGTTGGGTTTGAACAGACTTTCTATCTGCGGTGACCCGGAGCAAGAGTGTTATTCCCCAGAGTACAAAAAATACGACTCCCAAAATTTCCTCACTATAGTAAAAACATATGGAAATAATCTCATATCCCCGAAAAGAACAAAAATACCGTCGAAAGTGTGCAAATACTACTTCCGAAAGGCTATTCTGATAGAATTTTGCTTGAACTATTAAACAGGATAAAAGCATTAAATTATTTTAAAACTCTCAGAAATGAAGCTCACTTCTCAAGGAATATCACATACTATAATATTGATTGACTCTAACAACAGGAACAAGACCCGTCACCTGCGACATTAATTGTGACTTCCTTTTTATCTCCTTTTCTGCGATTGAGGATTCCAATTAGCCCCCCTCTCAATTTCTTTAATGGAGTTCTGCTTCTCTGAATTCTGTAATACCACTCTTCAGTTGCTCAACTTAGTGTTATTCATCTATTGTTTTCTTTATTTCTCTTTTATCTCTTGACCATGCTTGTAAGTTTTGGTCGTTATGACGGCCATTTTCATGTTTGTCAGTCCCAGTACTCTTTCCTCCTTTTGTGTTTTGACACCTAACCTAAATTTAATATGTTAGGTTCTTACTTGATTAAATCTTGTACATCGTCAGTTATTTTGTATATAGGCTGTTCAGGCTACATATTGTTTCAAGTTCCTCGGTCTCTTATATGCGATTAACGATGGGTCTTGTGGCATCTCCACACCAGTTCTCTCTGTCATATTCTATCTTGATGTTAACGTATACAGTATGTGGATCTGATTCTTTTCCTCTTTCTTTGGTTGGGAAAGAGTTCTCAATTATTACAAGAATATGTTTGAGTGAAAGAGAGTTTTCGATTTTCAAAATGTTTTGTTGGCCGTGATAAGGACCGATGTTGTTTTGTTGCAGTTTTATGTTCTGTGGGTTTTCAATATTTTCAACAAGTCCTTTATGGAGTCCCTCCTGGAACGTTTGGGTGGAAGTGTCTGTCCTCTGGAGTGTTATTTGCCTTTTGGAAATAGGCGTCTCGTTTTTCTCAGTCTTGATTGTTTGTTGCCTTGGCGCGTTAGACCACTTTCTTCGTGGCACCTGAACCAAAGCTGGCCTTGCACTCTTCTAAGGCGAATTTTCACTCTTCTTCCTACTTCGGTACTAACTGTCTGTAGTGGTTGGCGTTGATACTTTGCCCTCTCCGCAGAATAGCTTTACGTTCTATTCGAAATTGGCTATAGCTTTGGTAAACTCAACTAAATTCAAGCCAGGTTACTGTAGTCTATTAAGGATCTGCTATCTCGTATCTCTGGCTCTTAGTACTGGGGAAGGTGCCACTTACAGGGGCGGGATGGCTCGGCTTGGAACCCGGGGTTTCCCGCGTGGCCCCCCGCTGGCCCTTTTTCTTGGAAGCGTAATGTTAACCAATAAAGAAAACAATTTAATCTACTCTTGCTACTACTAGTAGCGTTAGGGCCTTGCTGGTCTTTCAAAATTAGCACACACAAAACTTGTCGTGACCAACCTAAAGGCAGTGTTGAAATTATAATCTCAGCAGGTTTATTGTAGGACTCCCAGAAATCGCAAAAAGAGGGCATGTAAAGTTTAATTGTAAGTTCAGATTGCTTCCGTACATGCATATCTTTCATACTCATATTTACTTAATACTTTGTATTTTGGAGTCCTGATAACTATTCTAACGGACCTTCCAAGTTCTTTTCTGGGACCCACTACCATGAAGAACACTGAAGGCCATTACAAGGAGTCTTTGAGGTTCACGCACTACAACGCCCTCCTACAAGGGGCTGTAGTGATTACTACTGTAGGCTGTACTACTGTTTACCAGTGATTTACCGGCTGGGTCCTTTGGTTACCAGTCTGCCCCTGTCCGCTTGTATAACAGCTTGCGCCGTTTTTTGAAGCATTCTTCCTGGTTACTTCTCAACCTATAGTTTGACCTAGAGAGATCAGCTTCACCCCTGATGGCTTGCTGAGGGCTTCCCATGGTGTCGAACTCACTATTTCGCTTCTCGCTTCACTATTTCCTTGTTGTCAAACCTCCATTACAACTGTATGGCGTTTAGGATGTCGTTCAGCTCCGGCAGTTCCATTGAGATTTATGGTTCAAGGATGTTATGCTATTCTGAAAAGGACAGGTTTTACAAGATCGCTTTATAGGTAAGGTTTGGTTTTGCACTTGGAAGTACAAGGATATAAAACCACCGGTTGTAATAATAGCAATGGTACGTCGTATAAGGATTCCAACTTCTTAAAAAGTTGTTTAAGAATAACTGGAACCTTCAATTCGCTATTCCAGCCTATGTTGTTGGTATTGCCGTTTAAAACAAAATATGCAAAACAAGAGTAGTGTAGTACAGTTGCAAGTCGATTCTATTATAAAAAAAGATGTCGTCGCTTTTCGTAACTTTACCCTCCTTACGTGCTTATCAATAAGCTTACTTATATGTGTATGTACCTACGCAATAATAACAATTGAGTTGGTATTTATAGTTACATCCCTTCCACAGACTCACTGGTAATAATTGATTGACGTATTGTGGACTGTAACAATATAATGCATAATATACAACAATTCTAACATATCAACACGACCTTCGATCATCAGCCAGATAGATTTCCACAGACTAGCGTCATCGCATACACCCTATCACTTGAAATAAACATTACACCAGTCGTTTACATTTAAAGATGATAAAATGGCACTTATAACGTTTTAAAATTCTTACAATGATCTATAACTTTAATGTTACGTATTGTATTAATATGTTACAATTACTGAGGTTTCATACTTAAAGTTAAAGTAACCAGAACTCTTTTCAATAACTTATAACAAAAAAAACTATTTTCTTCCAGTTTTCCTTAATATATCTCAGCGAGAGTGAGTCAGCAGTGAATATAGTTCTTTATTGTATACATTTTCGAATTAGTGTTTCCTTAAATTTGATGCAAAAATGACGCTTGTATCTCTATTCTGCGAGATGTCATACGCGTTTAAATATTTCATTATAATTCAGACGACAGCCACGTTGACGTCATATAGTCCCTACACCCCCAATGGGATTCTTGGGACTTTTTGTGAGGAATGCAGGATGATACAACAATTTTCGTTCTTCTTTTTAAATGTCTAGGTAGATCCCTAAATATGCCTAATTTGACGATATTATCAATACTGGAACTTTTGGTACCCGTGCTATGGTCGATTCTACAGCATAACAAGGCGGGATCCAACGGAGTTTTACTCTAGTGTATAATAATAATATTCCATTAGTCGTAAAGAAGAAAAATTCCCCAACTCCTGGAAAAGAAAATAATGCAATCATGAATATAAAATGATAAAAGAGGAAAATTTAAATTAATAATCTAATGAAAGTTAATTTGTATCCACATCGAAAGAAAAAAGGCTTTTGTGTTTTAAAAAAATGCTTTCTATCTACATGTATATAATTACAAGTTGCCCGATTCAAACAAATGCATGTATAGACTTTTGATGTTCATTTTAATCAACTACACAGAACGGCGAGACAAAATACGACGAGTATTGTCTCCTTTTCTATGGTCCGCAAAATAGGTGTTTTGTTACATAGATATTCAGCCTCCTTACTTCCTCTTTTTGTCTGTCTCTCTCTGTAACATGGTGTAAGCGTCAGCTGGTGCTGATAACGCCTCGCCATCTGACAGCCATGCAATAATACACAAGTGAACAAATACGCTCCTCTACAACACTCTCCGTCTCTCGCTCATTATCTCTTTAGTGACAGCAGGTCCTCCTTTATCTCGTATTATCATCGAGATGATGGGTTGCTACCTATTGGAAACGAGCTCTCTCCACGATAAAATTGCTTAATTTTCTAGAATGTTAAAATCAGAACGGAACTCTATTCGGTGGAAATCGCAAATCAACATGGAACCTCCACAGTGCATTAACAGTATGTTCAAATCAACACTCCTGTAGTACTACGTTTCAGAATTTAGTGGAACACGAGTAACAGGGCTTCAACCTTCGAGAAATGGTGCTTTTGAACACCTGTAGACGTAGGCAATTCTTCACTCTTTACCGTAGAAGTGTTACCGTTTACATTTTATGCAAAAGGTTGGACTGAAGATAATTTCTATGTTAAATTAAAAATATTAATGAAGTTGACTGGTAAATTCCACCGATCCCTACCAAATGAAAAAAAAAAAAAAATGCAGGGTGAAAATTATTTTACATTATTTAACGTTATGAGCGCTCCAACTGTTATCATAAGTAGAAAAGAACTCCTGGAAACATCACTGCAATAAATTTAAACGTGTTGTCTCATCCTCTGTGGTCTAATAGCACTTTACCCGTGTGGTGAAATCGGTAATCCAGTGCATTTCAGATCGACGTGGGGTACCATTCCCCGTGCACGTTGAGAAGAGAAAGAACACAGGCTCGAATCCCACTGCGAACCATCCTGACAAAAACTTTTGACAGTTTCTATCAATTTCACCAGACAAATGTTGCGAAATTATTTACCATATTTAGTTATTTACTTTAATTAAAGTCTTGAGCGCTTCTTAAAAATCAGTGAAAATAGCCTTATAAATTATTAATGGTCTTAAGCTTTCTGAAAACACTGTGTCTATCTCAATTCTCAACATGTCCAGCACCGGTGGGCATGTTGAGACGATTACGAGATGGTTACGAGGCACGACCAGGAATTTTGGAACGATACTAAGCAAGCACGCAAATTCTAGTTTCGCTGCCGGCCATCCTAACGGTTTTCCAAAGCTTTCTTCTCTCACTTGGCGAAGAGGCCGTGGATGCATCTTCTTCCCTGGTGCCAGAAGAGCGCTCGGCAAGGGACCTCCTTTCTCGAACATGCGACGGGTTTGGGCCACAGCTTCCCATTCAAGACATAACAAATAACTTGAACATGATTTCTGAACAAGATGTATTGACGTTTTAACGCTTTTGACGTTTTAAAAATAAAAAATAATTTCTTGTTTTAACTCATCAATTTTTTTTTTAACTTCTCTCCCTATCTTCTTTATTTCCTTTTCCTTAAAAAAAAAAGAAATACAACATCTCGTTAAAATATTGAGATGGATCACTCTCACGGTGTCTGTTTACATTCGTAATATGCGGTTTCTATTAGCCGCGGTGCCACTGCACTTTGTCTCCTCCGTTGCCCTGCTCTCAGAGCAAGCGAAATGGAATAAGGGGTGAGAGAGAGAGACAGAGAGTGAGAGAGAGCTTTATAAATATCTCATCCTTGCTAGGTCGATATTTCCTTCCCATGAATGCGCGCACCAGAAAAAAAATAAAGAAAAAAAATGCTGAGATGGAACACGAGACCTGAGGAAGAGAAGCAAGCAAGCTACATCACTGAGTAGTCCGTTGCTTCTTAAAGCAAGGTTCTTTACTGAAAAGGTGGGTCAGAGGACTTTGAACAGGAGGGAGGGGGGAAAAGCGATCGATTTGTAGGGGACATATCTATATTTATTTTATAGAAGATATTCCATTTTTAAAGATTTTCAATTCAATTGACGTAGCAGATAAACGATTTACGTTGAAAATCGTAACAGTATGAGAAATATATCCGATTCAAAATCGTCACTGCAAACTAAACGGAGTGACAACCAGAATTCAGTTTTAGCTGCCACGTTCAATTCAGTGTGAAGTTGTCCACGTAACGACTCCCATATCCGTTTCTTTTCTGGCATCCGTGACCGAAGTTTATCATTTGTTTCATTGAATACATCCCCAGACCCCAGGTGTCCCCAGGATGCTGGGTCAAAACCAAATATCATGAGTCCTTAACGGGAATGAGAGCTTGCACCGAAACCAAAGGTGTTAAACGGCTTGGTGTCAAGCAGAAGCTCCCGTTGTTGTTAATTGCAATAGTAGTTTCATAGAAAAGGATAAATACTCTTCTCGAGGCGGGTGTAAGTCATAATTTCCCACATAGCACTGTTTCTTGATTCGAGGTTGAATCTTCCTTGATTTTGCCTTGTTAGGCTTGACGTGATAAGACAAGTATATTTCAAGGTTGATACAAACTTGATTTTTGCTAGATAAAATATGCTTGAACATAACAACCCAATTTCAAGCTTGATTATTCCTTGCTTAAACAAGGCACTTCGTGCCTTTGAAAAATCAAGCATGATTCAAGCTTGATTCAACCTTTTCGCTTGAAAGGACAAGCTTGTTTCCAGCTTGTTGGCTTGATGTTTTAAGGCCAAAACAAGCTTGATTCAAGATGATTTTGTTATGTGGGTCTGTTACAGCCCATATAAATAATTTTATCTTATTCAATACTTATAAGAAAGGAAATTACGTATGTTGTATCTTACAAGGAAACAAATATAGTTTTGTTTTCAGAAATGTTTGCCCTTTTTTAATACAGAAGATTCTACTTTGTCTCGCTAATAATGTTAAGGCATACAAAATATCTAAACTAGAACACTCGAGGCTCCAGAGTACGTCAAGGGAGAACATTCGTCCCGGGCACGGCACCTTGCGTTAGCTCCGAACAGTGCCACAACTGTGGGGAGTAAACCAGCACGTGTTCCGAGCGCGCGCCGAGCGACAAATAAATATAAAGATGAGGCGTTGTACGCTTTTAGCTCCTTTGAAGTAACGTCAAAATCAAAGGCTGTTTCCCTTTGCACAGAAATACAAGGTGCGGCTCTGAATCCGACAGCAGATAGGTCCACGCACTAGCCCACCCTCAATATTGATAAATTAAAGTAATAGTTTAGATGTGATTTAAGAATAATTCACCGCACACGTAAAATATGCTGGACCATTAGTTTTAATGAAACGGCCCAGCCCACTTGTGGCTCATTCATGAAAAACAGTCTTTCGTCGCCACTAATCTTTCCCGAAAAAAGTGTATTGGGTTGTTGCTAATGAAATGAGAGCTTTGACGCCTCGTGGGTAACGCACCTAAGCAACACAACACAGTGATCGACTGAGGTCACACCTCTGTATACATGCAGCATACAGGCTGGGGTACCCAGACAGTCAGGAGGGAGTGTGTTGTTTTACAGGATTGAATGAAAGTGCAGCATGGAGAACACACAATTGTGAGTGATTTATCTTTATGAATTCAAACTGGGACATTCTGCACAGCAAGATGAAAAAAAAACATTAACGGTGCATTGGGACAGAAATGGCGAATGAGAAAACAATATAACATAAATTCGCCGTTCGTTTGTCAAAATTTGTTCCGGTGACTCAACATTGCAAAATCAGCCCCATGGGCACCGACAAACATCACTTTTGGATGAGCTGCTCAGGAACATCGTGGAAACAGAACCTCGGAAAAGTCTTCGTGCCACTGTCAGTCGGTAGCTCCGTGCGATCGGCAGAGTAAAAGATTTGGACTCATGGAAGCCACATGAGTTGACACCGGCCAACTAGAATCGCCGCCTAGAGGTGTGCAGTTCTCTGAGTGTAAGGAATAACGGAAAGGTTTCGTATGAAAAATTGATCTCCTATGACAATCGTAAACAGTCAGGGCAACGGTTAGATCGTGACCAACGTCCAGGACAGGGTCCTAAACCATCTCTCCACCCACGTGAGGTGTTTTTGGCTGGTATGGTGGTCAATGGTGAAGGTGATCCATCATGTCCTTCTCAGGCGAGGTAAAATCATCACTGCAGATCGTTACAGTGCTGAACTCCATGAAATGCACTTACAACTTATCCGGAAGAATACAGCAGTGGTCAACAGACATGGTGTACTCATGTTACATGATAATCTCATACATCGCGCAAAGAACGGTGCAGGCTCTCCATGAGTTGCAGTATGAAATCCTTCCTCACCCACCGGTCTCTCCCTCTCTCTCTCGCACTAACTACCACTTCTTTCGGGATCTCTATCACTTCTTGGAAGGGACGACCTTCCGTGATGGTGGTGCAACATGCAGTTAAGGATTTCTTCGTAACGTCGACATTTTTGTAACAAATGAGAGAGTGCTTTCTGTTTTTGCTTTTATCATAATGTTATTTCATATTCGTGTACTCAAGCTTGTCGATTGCGATTTCGTTTATTCTGGTCTGGAATCTTGACTTTTCGGGACTTAAGGGTCATACTCGTTGTGGATGAACCTGGCTCTCCAACCGCCCGCATTAGTGTCAACAACATCTAAACACACACTGTCATACCGCTATCACCTTTATTTGTTGTTTCTTAGGTCTAACATGCAAAACATAAGCAGGGTTAATTTACTTAATGGTTACTTGGTGGATACTTAAAGCGGAAATCAAGCACATTGCACATACTTGTCTTCAGCAGACCGACCACGAAACACTAACAACAGCAACTAACTAGGAATAGTATTCACCCTAAAATTGGGTCTACCCAAGGGAATAGATTCCACTGATAAACAACCAGTCACATGGTAAAGGGGGCATTGTGCATCAGACAACACTTGCTCATTGTCAACTTTCAGTATGCTTCATACATTACTGGAATTCGTGCATTAATTTTTTAATTGAAATCTGAAATCCACCCATCAATAGATTACAGTCTATATTATAAAATTAGAAAATAAAAATAAACGCGTTTTAACATTACTGAAAATGTTAGTTGATGTTAGTTAAAAAATCTAGTTTTTAATGTTTAATGTTAAATTAGTTTAGTTTTGATTAAAGTTAATTCCACAGTTAGCATATTTAAGTAAAACGTTTGATCATTGTTTTAAGAAAATGATAAATTCATCACACAGTAGGTTAGTTTGAGTTTTATTAGTAGATTAAAAATAGAAACACATGCTCTAAGTCTTACAATACATAAGTTTAGTTGCTCCAATAGCTTGTTGATAAATTTTGTGTCCTACTAATTATAAAATGTTGATAAAATTGCATAGACTACACTTCCTAATAGTTAAGTTTCTTCGATAAACTTTTGTTTAAATTTCATGCTCTACACATGACAGATTGTTGATAAAACACCATGCTGTACGCTTCACGATTGATAAGTCAAGCTAACCTATTGTGTGTCTGTGTAACGAATTTATCATTTTTAAGAAAATGAGCAAACGTTTATCTTAAATATGCTAACTGTGGAATTAACTTTAATCAAACCTAAACTAATTACACATAGCACTGTGTAGATTTTTTTTAACTTACACCAACTAACATTTTCAGTAATTTTAAAAATGTGTTTATTTTTATTTCAAACTTTACAATATAGAATGTAATCTATTGATAGGTGGATTTCAGATACACCAACCATATCGGATAGAGTTTAGATCTCCCTCCTAACACTAAATTTCTTTTTTAGACCTCCGAAGCAGTATAATTCTTTAAACTGGGGGCGAATGTCAGGTAGAATAATTGACTTTTTGTTAGTTTGTTAAAACTAATTCGATTTTCGAATTGTGCAATTGTGATTTTGTTTTTAGCATTTTTATTCGTTTATTTTAGGTTCGGCTGCTATAAAGAAAGCCATTTAGCCTACTAGATATTTACACTGATGTTTGATTGGTCGACATTTTTATGTTAAATGTACACTGACGTTTTATTGGCTGTATCTTTAGGATTTTCCTCATCTATTTGTACACTGACGTTTTATTGGTTGTCGGTTACTAACGTGTATTGAGTGTATTGCAAACCGAATTCTGATTGGTTCGTATACGTTCTTGTATCGTAGAAATTATTCTGATGTATTATAATATATGGCTAAAGAACTCGATGGACCTTTCCTTCTTTAGAATGAGTATTATGAACACATTTACCATGTGTTCTCGCGGTAATAGATTTGTTATGAAACCAACATCTAACTACCAGTGGGAATTATGGAATATATTTCTCATCAGATGTTAGGGTACAAAGGCGAGAGTTTAAATAAATTATTCATTAAGATGAAATTTGTGAGCGATTTTTCTTTTCCAGTGTTTTTATATTCAACTTTACTCATGTTTCATGGCTGCTTTTTACTATTAGAGAAATTAAATTGTACCCTATTTTATATATGTGTGCGAAAATACGAAATCAGACATTTCATAAACCTGGCATATTTATTTGCGCAGTCGAGAGAAGTAACCTTTTCGCCCAACGAGGGAACTCATGATAGAAACTACCAGTAAAATGGACTATTTTTAAATGAAACTTTACTTCTAATTTTGATTAAATATACAACGATATAGCAGATTTTTAAAAAATGTACAATTTGTTCGTTAACTTTAGATGGAATATACAACTATCATCAGCGATATCAGAGGAAACCATGTAAAGCTCCTCTACAATCAAATTTAACGCAATTCTGCACAACAGAAAGCTACAACACGAACATGAAGTTAATATGGAAATTCATCATGTTCTAGTCAAATAACTATAATCGTTATCGTAAATGTTTCATAGTTATCGAACCTTGACCTAACCTAACATTATAAAATCTAACCTCGTCTTTTGTGATTTAAAAGACCAGCATCAAATCTATCTTAAATTAAGACTATCCAGCATGTGGTGAACAGTATTGCATGACTGTGAATTAAAGCAATGTAGCATAAGTAACATAAAACATGTAGTTCTTGAAGTGCATATGTTTACATCGTTAATCTAGTATAACAAATGAACGTATCTTAACTTACTTCCAGCATACGATTTATCAAGAATCTGTGGAACAAACTTATCTATTAACATGTGTAGAGCATGTGGATTTAACAACAATCGTGATGCGTAGAGCATAGAATCTTATCAATAATCTATCGAAGAAAACTTATCAAGCGTGATGCATAGAACATGGAACATTATCAAAAACTTATCAATCATGATGCGTAAAGTATGGTGTTTTATCAACAATCTGTCGCACGAAACTTATCAATCGTAATGCGTGGAACATGGTGTTTTATTAAATCTATCATGTGTACAGCATGAAATTCAAACAACAATTTATCGAAGAAACTTAACTATTGTGAAGTGTAGTGTATGCAATTTTATGAACAATTTATAATTAATAGAACGCAGAATTGATCAACAAGATATGGACGGAACTGAACTTACATATCGTAATGCTTAGAGCATGTGTTTCTATTTTTAATCTACTAACAGAACTCGAGCTAACCTATTGCGTGATAAATTTATCATTTTTGAAACAAATGATCATAATATCTTAACTTACAGCATGTGATTTATCAAGAAGCTATAGAACAAAGTTATCTATTGACATGTGTAGAGCATGTGGTTTTAACAATAATTGTGATGCGTAGAGCATAGAATCTTATCAACAATTTATGGAAGAAAACTTATCAATCGTGATGCGTAAGCATAGACCGTTATCAACAATCTATCGAACGAAGCTTAGCAATCGTGATGTGTAGAGCATGATGTTTTATCAAGAATCTATCATGTGTAGAATGCAATTTTATCAACAATTTATAATCAGTAGAACACAGAATTGATCAACAAGCTATTAATGGAACTAAACTTATCTATTGTAAGACTTGGAGCATGTGTTTCTATTTTTAATCTACTAACAGAACTCGAACTAACCTATTGTGTGATGAATTTATCATTTTAAAAAAATGTTGGGGCGTTAAAGGAAAGGAAACAATCAGCCCATGTACCTTCAGTAATTTTCGTTCTTATGACACCAGTGTGGAAGATAGGCTGAGGTTGGACCGCCCTATAACCACCAATAGGGAAGCCCTGGTCAATGTTGTTCAAGTCAACTCCAATAGAAATATCCGGGTGTTCTCAACAGAGATTGGAGCTTTACAGTCTATGACACTGACAGTTGTTACCACATTCTCCATATAGCCCTTACCTTTCACCATCGGGTTAACACGTTCTCCTATTTCTAGCGGATTTCCTTGAGGACAAGCATCACAAGAACATAGAGAAACTGGAAAACGATGCCAAAGACAATTTGTCCTCCGAACTGGCGGAATGGTACAGGAGTTTGATTGTGGCTACGGCTGAGCGTTGACGAAGAATCATACAAAAAATGTCTTATACGCGGCGGACTTGGCTGAATGATGGTAGTGTGTAAATACGTATTCGTTCGTCATTGTTTTTGACTCACAAAAGAAAGGCAACTTAGTAATCGCTATTTTCGTTTAAACCTTTGTGAGTTTCGAAAAATTGATTAATTACTCCAAAGCAAAGAGATTCCTAGAACGATGTTTCGTGACGTCTTTTCAGTTTATGCCTATGTATTTTGAGCTACGATTACGAATAATACAAGGAAGCACATTATTTGAATCGCAATAGATGAACAAAATTTAGTCAGCTAATAGATTGTTTAGATGTATATTTTTTGTGTAATTTTGTTTCTTTACTCGCATTTGATGCTCCTAGAGCTGAGTCACGGAAGTTCTCGCAAGATTACTTCTGGTAGCTGTGACTCGGAGCTCATGCTATCCTCTTGATGGAGGAGCTATTTGTCTGGTTGCCGATGCACGTAGTCCTATAGATTTTCGATTGGTCTAAAATGTGGTGAATTAAATGTACAAAGAAATAAATTCAAGTATTCGTGGTGCTTCTCAAACAACTCACGGGAATTTCTAATGACGTGCACGACGCACTGATAGATTCTTTAGCCCTTGAAGAAAACAGTCAATACATACAGGTGTCACCGTGCCGCCGTAGCTCAGTGGTAGAGCATTGGTGTAGCATTCGAGAGGTCGTGTGATTGATCCCAGCGACCGACCATCCTGACTGAGGTTTTCCAGAGTTTTTTCTTTGGCCATACCAGGCAAATGCCGGGATGCCACCTTCAACATAGGCCCTGGCCGATACCTTTCCGAATTCTTTCCACTTCCCTATTCTTAGATGCCTGAACCTTAGATGCCTAAAGGCCTTAAATAAAATTCAATTCAATTATATACAGGCGTCACAATAATATGAATGAACTCTGTACTAAGAATGGAACATTGAAGACACCACCACGGTGGTAAGTTTTTTTTTTTTTTTTTTGTATAGGCGGTAACAGCAATATGGCTTACGTTCGTTGAGACTCGGAGAAGCAATCTCTGTCGCGACTAAATTTAACTACTAAAATACTGAAACAGCTTAAAATAGTGATGATGGAGCAGATAAGGTCTCCTCGTATCGGGATTGGCGTAAGCCATAATGCTGTTATCGCCCATACAACTAATTCTGTGTTATCTGACATTAGTGGCTGCAATGTTATTATATTTTCAATTATTACGTTCATTTCCAGTGTGACTATATCTTTAAGTAATGTTCGTAATGAGTTAATGCTGTTTATGAATATTATGCTGTTGTGGTATCACTCGTCTCCTTTTCATAAACGGTTCGATTCCGGTCGGGATAGATTTTAAGTACACAGTTTAAACGCTGAGTCCCGTCTTTACAACGTCATCTCGATCCCATACAAGCGAAGGTAAAACCACCATCGGTTCGCCTTACCCGTAGAATTTTCGGTCTTATACGTGGTTCATAGTAGAACACCAAACGTGATCAACAATCTTTTTGTAAATAGTACATCATCTAACTTGGGTTTTTCGATAAAAAAGGAAGAGAAACTATAAAAGGTCGTCGCTTAATTTAACGTGATTTAGAGTTGTCTGTCGTCACTCTGAACTACGGCTATTCCCATGCGACTCTCGCAGAAAGATAGCTTTCTTGGCCAAGTTCACAGAAGACTTTCTCTTTCCTTTTCTCTCTCTCTTTCCTTTCGTTGTGGTCGTCGAAGTACCTTCTCAGCTCTAAAACCCTCAACTCATTTATTGCGTCGAGTGGTTCGCATTACTTCGCGGAAACTTAATTTGGAAATGTTGTTACACAAGATCCAACGGGCCATTAATTTTTAGTGCTAGTTCTACAGTAACACCGCGTATATTTAGCAAACGGTCTTCTTCATTTCGAAAAGAAAAATGACTTAACAACAAGCTTGATAAATATGCATGTGTCATTTAATGGATACTGCAGCCTTAAGAGTACCTATCGGACTGGATTAACCCAAATTTAGCGTGAACCAGGTAACGTTTCATCATTATTGTAAAAATATGTAAACTTAATTTACATTATAGCACACATCAAATGAGTCAAACTTGTACTTTTGAACTTCAGACCACTATTTGAATATTTTTGTACACTTTTCCATACACGTTACAATGTATTAATAAGGGACTTTGAGTCTAGGAAAGATTTATAAAAGGTTAACGGGAGGAGGATAGAGCCCGGGTCATCTAAAGATTATTGCTTCAAACAGGTAAGCTACAAAAAACAGTAAATTTATCGCCTTTTTCGATATACATTTAAAAAGCTTGATCCCAAGGTAAGTATGAGTTTATCAGTATATACAGTACTGCAGTTGCCCGTGGTTTCGCTCGCGTACATTTAAGGAATTGGTACAGGTTCTTCTTCTTCTTATCCTTATTATTCTTAATCCTTACTTTTTGCCGTATTTTGTTCTTTTCTAGACTAAACGTACAGAATGTAGGTACAGTTATGCTAAAATGAGAAACAAAGATGTTCGAAGTAATATCGTTTATATTTTTCATAGTAAGCTAGTGAAGGACTTCTTTATAAACTATATTTGTAGTTGTACCTTGCGGTGCTAGAATTACCAAACCGTTCGAAGAGTTTACTCTAGTGCACGTGACGTAAAACAGTCCATGTGATAAGCGATCCTCCCTTAAGTCAATCCCCGCTATCTTGAGAGTCTGCCCCTCGGACTTATTTATAGTCATTGCGAAAAATACTTTCAAGGAAAACTGTAACCTTTTAAAATCAAATGGATACTCGGATGGTATGTTCGGTATTCGTGTTATGATCACAGACTCCGCTTGAGCAGAACCAGTTACCACTGTAGCCCAGATCACATTCCTATGGAGAGCTTGTACTTGTAGTCTGGTACCATTGCAAAGTTTAAGTGGGTTGAGATTTCTCAGCAACATTACAGATATCTTCACTTTTAGAGGTTTACGTCCGGGGGAGGCCTGGAGGATTTACTGTATTTAGAAATTCCACGGTGTAGTGAATCACATCATTACTCTGAATTCCCGAATCTACTCCATTTGGCCACCGTCGAAAGAATCTAAGAAACATTTTTTTATTGCGGATGCTGCATTGTTTTCGGGTGTTAAAATGAAACGCTGACATAACTATTCTATGGATTTCTCTTGAATATTCTGCATATCGGGATAAATTTTGTATGCAAGATCTGTTACACTGGATACGACCGGACCTAGATGATGAGGTAAATTTATTTTCCCCTCAAAAGTAGATAACTCTCCATCAACAATTTTGAGAAGGATATCAGAACATTTTCCTGGCACCATGTCACCATTTATGTGGACTCTCACTTTCTTCTTAACGTATAATTTGTTGATAAGAGGCCATAAGTATGAAGATTTTATGCACGCTTTTACTTCATCAACACGCGTGCCTCTTGGAACTATCAGCAAAGTCTGTCGCAACAATTTTTCTGCCTTTTCCAAGCCAAATTTTCAAAATCCTTCCTTTCATACGTCATGAAACCTATGCACTGCATAAATTTCAAGTTTCTAGCTTAATCTATTCGGCCTGGGCGTTGATATGTTAGTCAGGATTTATGTTTATATATATATAGATTATATAAGCTCATTCTCTTTACTATAAAAGCTGCTCGGAATCCGTTTTACAACATCGGGCTATATGGTGTAGTGGATAAACCACCTGACAGCTATACTAAGGATATCGAATTCGATCCCACCTTTACGCAGGAACCTTTTTCTAATTTTTTAATAAATGAAATAGCTTTTTTCATTTCTACCTTTGAAAGATGCCCTTCTTTGCTCGCTTACCGAACATCAGTGAAATAGTTTAGTTAAAGCCGGAATAGACATAAATTTCGAGTTCCTAGCTTAAGCCTTTGGGCTGGACGTTGATATGTCAGTCAGTATAGTCAATCACGTATCTAATTATTTTAAATGGAAAGCGTAAATACCAAATTTCTTGTTTGTAGACTTAAGAGATTTCAAGATATGAACATTGAATATTAAACTAACTGCAACCCCCTTTCAACCCTTTCCAAATCGAATTTGCAAAAATCCTTCCTTAGTGGTATCTTGTGTCACAATATCCATGTACTGTACAAATCTTAAGTTTCTAGCTTAAACCCTTTGGCCTGGTCGTTGATATGTCTGTCAGGACTTCTGTTTATATATATATTATTTAACTTGCAGTTAGGGGCCACACAGACAGCAAAACCTGTCATATCTCATAGCTAGGAGCAGTAAAGAGGAAGATAGCGGCCATGACTTCATTCTAGGTATCATACCGACATTCGTCTAGTTAAGCTGAGGGGAAACTCTAGTGTTGAAAAAATATATACATAAAGTGTTTAAAATTTATCGTTAAGTGCGCTACAAATCTTCAAAGCTTACTTTTAGTAATCATGGTAAGCTCTTCAAACCTCTTAAACACACTCCTTATATTTCTTAAGCGCAAAGCTAATAAAAGGAAATTTTTGAAAAGAATGTGTTTTGCCTACATCAAACTAATTTCAGCGTAGACCAGATAAAGTTATTTACTTCTAGGCCATTTACTTATAGAGTTGTCGATAAATAATAATTATAATCCCAGTCTCTGTGGTCATCTCAGTAATGTCGCGGTCTTCGGATTCATCATGGAAATGCACGTGTGTTCGACCTCTGCTCTCACTCATTCTGACTGTGGCTTCTCAGGGTTTCTTTAGTTTTCACCAGGCGAATGTTGGAATGCAAAATCAATTAATGATCTTCCACAACCCTGCCCTGGAAAAGTGTGCACCGGAAGTACACCAATCGTCAGAAGTGACGGGCTTAAGCCAAAAGTTCTCAGTTCAGCCCATAGATGGATATTAAAACAATAAAAAATGTTCTTCTGGAGGTAAGTTTTGGACCCGAAAATCATTCACGATTAATGTTCCCCTACCAAGAATCTCGGAGTCCTTGCTTAAATTGCAAGAGGATGAATTTCAAAGTAAACATTTAATAATGGCAGGGGAGGTAGGGGTAATTAGGATCAGGGGTAATTTGGATCAGGGGCAGTTCAAGGTCAATCTGTAACAGGTAAAAAATGACCATGCTAATATGAAGTCTGATCAATATTCTCCATGTGTATTTAATTGGAGTGAAAATGTGTGCTCTTGTAGAAGTAATGACTGCTGTCCCAAAATGTCGTCCGTCAAAGTGAGAGTGTTTTAGTTAAAGAGGTACTGTGAAAAAAAATGTAGGAATATTGAAATATAGTTATGGCTTTAAATTGAGAAAAAGGTTGTTTTTAAGAAGAAATTGTTTAGTTTTGTAACCCATAAAGCATAATCTTAATAATGTGCATGATTCTAACTACCCCAGAAATAGCATTTGCGGGGTAAATGGGATCACAGAATTTTTGGGGTAAGGGTAAACGGGATTGCATATTTCATTGTCTATTGAAATCAGATTGTGGAGTAGAATGCATATTTTAATTTTACAGTTTTCAGATTCTGTGAGAAATACCACTTGTTTGGTTTACTTTACTGAACATTTTTTGCTAGCAAAACATTTGTTTT
>JAGDQP010011701.1:23110-37740 GCA_022664845.1 Lepisma saccharinum
TAGAGAGAAAGAAAGAAAGAAAGAAAGAAAGAAAGAAAGAAAGAAAGAAAGAAAGAAAGAAAGAAAGAAAGAAAGAAAGAAAGAAAGAAAGAAAGAAAGAAAGAAAAAGAGAGAATGATCAAATATAGTGAAAGATGAAAAGTGAAGAGACGTGACTAAAAGCTAAATTTAAATTTTAAATATTAAAATTACATGTTCAAAATTACGTAAAACCTGCAATTAAGATACAAATTTCACCAACCTGTGCACTATCAAACGCCTTATATCTGGTATCCGGTACCAAGACAAATGTCAATATTTCACAGATGAACGTGTGAATATTTCATTTCTCGGGGAATAAAGAAATAGAATTGTTTGATGGGTTCGAAACAGAGACTTACAGAATACAAGTCAAAAAGGTTGCACACCATTCCCAGTGGTGTAATGGAGGGTATACGCGGGTACACGGCGTATACCCATATCACGTTTTTAGGCATCAACGTATACCCACCTAAAATTTATGAAATATGCAGATATATGGTATAGTAAGCGAGAGGTTTGGTTACAACGAGCGAAGCGTATTCTCACCTAAAAATTTGGCACTACTCCCCTGACTATTCCAGACTAAAGAACTTTACCAATTACTTCCTACACTGCCTTTATATGTTTGTGTGTGTAGGACAATTGAAAGGAGAAAGACTATTTCTGGGCTTCTAATTACTTTCACTTTCTATTCACCATTAATCTCACAATCCTCTTTCTTCTGTTTTCAAGGGAATGGAATCTTTTACTGTAAGATTGAATTTGAATTTATTTTACACCTTTTGAAAACCTTAACTCAGAACGGAATAGGGAAGATATCAGCCAGGGCCTTACTTAAAGTACCATACCGGGATTCGCCTAGTAAAAATGAGGGAAAACCCTGTAAAACTCTGTCAAGATGGTCGGTCGCCGTGGTTTCGAATCCGTTTACTACCCCAACGGAATTGACTGCGACGTGCTATGTGACTGGGCTGGTTTCCTTTCACGAAAATTGCATCTATTCGATTGTCAAAGAGGCGCTCCAAGATACGTAGAAAAAAAAATAAGGGCAGATGGGATTCTAAGATGCTCCAAGATAATTTCTTCGATTACCAAGCTAACAACAACCAACATCATTTAGCTAACCGGCTGTTGTTCACTCCTTTAACTACTCATATTTCAGATTGCGGAATGCTCGAAGCATACTGAGAGTTTATTATGAATTAAATTTTCGTGAAATTTCGTATATGGAGGTTTCGGAGGGCGATACGTTTGATCTTGAGATTAAAAGTTTCGTATACTAAATTCCAAGATTACGGGCGCCTAAATTTTTCAATGGTAAAAGTCCTCCAACTTTCACTCGCGTATATGAGACTCCCCTGAAAATCGTTGAAATTCGTTCTTAAATAAAACAAATTAATTCTGAAAACGGGAATGATTGACGCTTTACATCAAGAAGTCTAATGTGGTGACAGCGCAAAATTGCTTCATTTATAATTTTTATTATTATTTGTTAATTTCATGTTTTAGATTACACACATTTTCTCATTAATTTCTTCACTGCTTATAGAACGGTCTTTATTAAAGTTACGAATCAAATAAAGGACATTAAAAAGTGCTGTATGCTAGATGCAGTGATTGAGAAATAAGGGTTAATATCATTCTAGATGAACAGTGACAAGACCGTTAATCCTCTGTAGTTGCTGACGTAAATTAGTATTAAATAATGTGAATGTGTTGCGGATGTAAAATTATATTTTAAACACTATTGTAATGCTAAAATACAGTCGTCCAGATATTGAATAGAAGCTTATGCAACATATATTCATAAATAGAATCCTTTTAATTCACGAATAGAAATAGTGGTGATACGACTGGAGATAACAATTAAAGACGTATTCTTTAATCTAGTGTGGTTGTAGGTCTTACACTTATTTCAGTAAATTAATATCATTGGACAATTACTATCTTAAAAGAGTGAATGTTGCTCTATTCATTATCCACAACTAATATGTTGAACTAAGATAATGTATCACTTGGATATGTATATAAATGTCAACAACTGCAACTATGGCATTCATAGAAAAGACAGGAATGTGGAATCAACACTGAATCGAAGCTTTCAACCCACAATTGTAAGATTTAGGTGTTCATCTGCGACGCTTTCAAAACATATATGTTATGACTCTAGAAGCCAAGGGGCATAAGTGACATTGAAATAGAAAAGAACCGATGTATTCTTTTGTATATAACCCAAAATATTCATATTTGGCACCAAAAATGTTCACAGAATTATCATATGATTGATTGAAGAACAAATGAATAGACCCCAATGAAACAAAAGGACATGTGATCAATGAAGATATTGTCATTACTTGTTAAGGTAAACCTAATTCCAGTCAATTCAGGAAATCGTTGTGCCACTTAAGAACCAAGCCGATAAATGCAGCTATAGCAATTCCCTTGATGCGATTGCTCAGAAACCATTTAGTACTTGGAATCCACAACAATGGAATTCAAAAACGATCATTTGCAATGCTTTGGGCTTAACTCATAAACATTTCATGTATTTATATTTTTTTAAATTAATTTTTGTTTATTGACTTTTTATGTATCCGAGTAAAATATTACATGCGGACTCTAACTCGGTATTTTGAAATACATACACTAGAATCTCGATTAACCGAATTTCCGGATTAAGTGAATCAATACGTAGTTGAAGATTAAATTTTGATTTACCAGTTTATAGATGCTGCTCTTAATTATGATCGAATTATTTGAAAACATCTTGCAATGTCCAGTAAAAATAAAAGATAGTAATTATATTATATTATTAAGGTATTTCGTTATGATAGTAGACCTATGTTTCAAAAATTGTTTAGTTTATTGTAAAATAAAATTATTTTATACATGTAATAGAGCACAGTACGTAAAACACTATGTTTCCGGTTTAATCGAATTCGGTTAAAGGAGACTCTAGTGTATTCTGATTTAACCGTTATTAGTATTTGTCTGTACATGTTGCTTGCCTGCAAGGCGAAGAGAGAATTGGTGTATATGAACTGAATATATATTTGTTTAAAAAAACTGGAAAAGAAAAATTAAAACAATTAAGTAAAAATTATTTTCGCAATATTATTTACTGTAACGTATACGAGATGAACTTAATATCTAGAACAATACGCTGACAGTGAGAGCCTAGCGACCTTGAAAGACTGAGAGATTATTATTATATTGGCGGAACCTCACCTAACATTACGAAAAGCAATCTACCTTGTGGCTTTAAACGATTATTAAAATAAAGATATGCCTATTTTGCAAAAGGTTAAGTCAAACAAAGTCCACATGTGAAGACTACAGGCAAAGAATGTGCTTCGTCCATTTTCTTGATTTTACAGGAGAGTGTTTTAAAAACCCATAAGTAGCATTAAGTATATCTGAACATCAAATAAAATTTGCTTGTAATGGACAACCATACATATTCTCTTCAGGCATTGTAGTTTATTAAAAAGGTTGTTCAAAGAACAAACAGATCTCAGTTTGGTCAAAAATGGAGAAAACACTTTTCCCTGTAGTCATCAATTGGAATTTATAGCACAACGTCTTGAGGGCAAGATAATGAAATTCCACACTGAATTATTGTAGAAGGCAGCGGGTAACAGCAGTTAAAAAGGATGTTGGAACAAATAGATATAAGAATGTTAGGAAAATTCCATGAAAATAACAAACCTGTACAACTTAAGGACAGTGCAATTCAAGCAATAGTTATTTTGAAGGGAAATATACAGCAACACCACAGTGGCAGAAGACTACATAAAAGCTAGCCATGAAATTAAAATACAAAACGCGAGGCCAAATTATGAACTCAATTTTTGTTATACATTACGTGAAGACCAAAAGACGATGAAAGTTTCACAAGATACTAAGCTAGTAATAAAAAAAAATTAAGAAACGATACAAAAGAGTTGTAACAATAATATATTGTAAACTTGTAGTTTCTTCTTACTCCTAAGATTTGAAATGTATAAATAAACATTCTCATACCTATTGTAAATTCAAGAATGAATTTCTATAGTCAGTTCGAATATCTAGTGCTGACGTTTTTCTTCATTTCATGAATTCAAACAACATATTGTTAAAGCTAACATTAGGATACATTTTTGCACTCATTTTCCTTGTTTCGTCGAATCTAGCGCACAACACTTGTGTTTTTCCTAGTAATTATTCCGCTCGTAACTTAAAGACCGCTGAAGTCTATGTAGATGCTGAAAAACGTTTGAGTTGTTATATCCATGTTGCATTGTAGTCAACCTAGGACGTTTCTTTTCTCTGGTTATAGAATATTAGTCTTTCATCTTCCATCTAGCTATGCGAACAGACCATCTCCACTTTCTCTTCTTCGCCGTCTTGAACACAATTTCTAGCTTCGAGATCGAATCTATTGAGTTGTCTTCCTGTCCCTCCAAGTTATTTCTAGCATATGTCAATCCATTAAAATCGCTATTGTCGATTTTTCTTTACACCCTGTGAAAAGTAGTAACACCCCACTTAAACAAAAAAAAATCTGGGGAAAACGTCATGCAGTACCCAGACATAACAACCACCCGCTGTCACTACCTTAGAAGAGCTGTCTTAGCACACACCTATCACATGGACAATGACATTGCAGAGTCGCTTGAGGGATGAGCGGATCCAATGCTAATGTTCATCGTATTAGCAACAGTGGCTATAGAAATCTGTCTATCCTCAAGAATAAGTGCGATTTCATCAGTGACAACTGTGAAATGACGAACTGAACGCTGTTCATAAACGACGGATGTTCGACGTTCTTGATGTCTTTCTACCCACTGATACACTCTCCTCTCACTCATACAGCTTGTACCATATTGCTGGACCATTGTTCTGTGAGTCTCCGTAGGTTTATTTTTTTCTTACCACAAAAATTTTCCTACAGAACGCTGATCCTCTAAGGTGGAGTTTTCTAGCGAGCGGGAGTGATTCTCGCACTTTCGTTTCTTTCACGCTTTTACTGACGTGCTCTTACTTATTGACTTGTCCTCACATATTACAAAATCTTTTTGGGAAGTTAAATGTGTGCGTAACAAAATCAAAGGTGATGCAAAACATTCATCCACAAAGTGATATATCGTTTAGGAAACATATGAAGAAACATAATTTAAAACAATATATGCAGAGGCTGGAAAAGAAATATTTCAAAACAATTTATATGAAAAGATATGAGGATTTACCATGGAACAGAAGCATATAAAATATTTCTTCATAGAAAAGAATTCCCAGATATAAAAGTGAAGCACGTATTTCATACATGCAGAGATTTCTTTTCTTTTTTTAAAAAAAGTGCTTGACATACTTAAATCTTCCAGAGACAAATGGGAGGAGGAAAAAGTTTTCGCAAGAAATAAAAAATATATATATGAAGCCATCTTGTAGATATATATAAATTTTTAGTGCAATAAATTTTGAGTAACATGTAGAGGTTGGTATGTTTAGTTACCGAATGTCTCAAACCATCTAGAAGAACTTTTATTAGGATTTATTGAAACCTCGAAAAAAGAAACAAATTTACGTTATATTTCTCTCTCTCTCTCAGAATTTCCAAGAGAAAGTGGGTACAGTTCAGACATATCTGGCCACTGAAGAATACCCTATACGTCACCTTCCAAGTATCCCGCTTCTGCTGTTACAGACTTCTGCCAACGATAGGGCCAATGCCAGAAGCATTCCTCCAGGTCATTTTGGTGACCTCCTAGAACGCCGCTGGCGTAGCCCCCTCAGGTTGTTCTGCATTCGCAAATATCCTGCCCTTCAGCAGATTCTTCTTGCACTGAAAGAGGCAATAATCTGTTGCTGCCAAATCGGGAGAATATGACAGCTGTGGCAAGACAGTGACATTGTGTTGTTACACATAGTCGATCACCAGCATGAACCGATGCTCCGGAGCAGTATCGTGACGTAGATTCCAAGTATTTCATCTTTAAAATGCAGGACGTTTGCGACGAACAGTGTCCCTCAGTCAACCTGCACGTTTTCCACTCAATATATGCTCCCCGCCTTCAAGTACTCTGTTCCATGAATGTATATATATAACATATTCATGATTTCGGTCTGTGGGCATAACATATATATATATATATATATATATATGTGTGTGTGTGTGTGTGTGTGTGTGTGTTATGCCCACAGACCGAAATCATGAATATAAATCTATATATCTATGCACAAGTTTGTCTGTATCTCTCTCTCTCTCTCTCTCTCTCTCTCTCTCTCTCTACCTTTACTTAATTTACTCTTATGGGTTGAAGTGGCATCCACGGCCTAACACCCTCGCAAATTGCAGGGATGCCGTCCATGGGCAATCACTCATTTGAGGGATGAGGAAGGTAGCGGCCACAATCTATATACTATCCTGACAATAGCCTGAAGAAGATCCTGTTTGACTTTAGTCCGGATGGGCGTCAGGCTTCGATAAATCCATGTTGTGAACCATTTAGACTACCTTAAAATGTTTACACCATAGAGTAATTCCGGGAGAAATGCCCCACAGAGAGAGATGCCCATGTTACCGTATTTCGAAAGTTACCGATAGAATGCAAGACCAGTGTAATGTGAGTATCAGTTGTGTCGAGATCTGTGCGGGCAGCACGAGTGGTGATATAGGAAGATATGACGCGTTTTGCATCATAATATTAAAGAAAACAGAATATTTAGAAAAAACATACTATTAACTCATTTTTCTAATCGAAGTGGTAAAAAGCGGTCAGCAGGAAAATTGTTGTCAGTCGTAACTCTGTTTTTTCCCATGTTTGGTACTCAGCGGGAAAGTAATGGGGTGGGAAGTCTCGGCATGCAAAATGGAATAGGTGTCTGAGTCATCTCCGGGAGACATGTCCCACCAGGATAAAGATTTAATTCTGCGTCATGTAATTTAATTGTTACTTGCTATTTTAAAGTAACATTCATATCTATTCTGTGACTGACGGTGTACTATTTGATGAAAGATTTAAAAATATTATCTCTATATATTTGGAACTCCACTTGTGCGTATTCGTATTGTTGTTATGTAACAGTGCTGCGTAAACATGAATATTTCGCTGGATGTAAACACTGTAGCAGAAATATCAAACATATCTTTACAGGGTGCGGCAAATATTTGAGAATAAATTCACGTCCGCAGGAAAAAAAAAGTCACAGACAATGGAGATAGAGCATTTATTACACAGTGGACGACATCATTCAATGAAACCACCGTCAGTCGCAATAACAGACTCTACACTCTGTCGAAACCGCCTGCAGTCAGTAATGAGATGGATCTAGGAAATGTTTGACATTGCATCCACAACAGCTGGCCTGAGAGCCGTAACGGTGTTGTGTGGATGCCTATTGGAGTCCCTCTCAACCACGCCCTGTACGTAATAGTCCATTGGGTTAACATACGAGTGACATGGTTAGGAAAATTTTGGGCCACCCATTTTTGGGTTGTATGGGCTGTTTGGGATAGTTCAAAGACTTGCTGAAAAATATACTGTCTCCCACGTGCTACAGCAGTAATCCAGAGCATCACAACCATGTTCAACCCTTCGGTGTAAGCAACGGCGTTGACTCTGGCACATTGACGAA
This sequence comes from Lepisma saccharinum, assembly GCA_022664845.1. Lineage (NCBI taxonomy): Eukaryota > Metazoa > Arthropoda > Insecta > Zygentoma > Lepismatidae > Lepisma > Lepisma saccharinum. The sequence goes on from JAGDQP010011701.1 coordinate 30,749, forward strand.
AGAAATGTGGAGGCATCACGCCACCTTCACTGCTCACGACCCCCATAACCATCATTGAGGTTGGAAATATGGTGTGCATGACGGTCGGAACCTTCTCGTGGCTTTTACACAGCCACCGATCATTTTTTAGGTTCACCTGGTCAAAGATTTTCTCATCGGAGAAAAATCATAACATTCCTGACTCCTCCGACTGTTTCAGCTTGTTCAGGAGGCGCTTGGCTCGGGTCAGGTGGTTCTTCCTGGTTCTCTCGGCCAGAACTGTCCTCGTCGCATCGCGTACGACTTGTAACGAAGGTTCTGATGAACCACACGTCGGATGGTGACATTGTCAACCTGTAGCTCCCTGGCGAGTGCTCTCATGGAATCCCAGGATCCTCAGCGATGTCAACGTGGACAGAACTGATGAATGCCGGCGTCCCGATGGTATCAAAGCGACGACATTGTCGTTTCCTGTTGGAAACGGTGGCCACATCACCTCTAACAGTCCCCGTTCTCACCGAACTTTGAAGACGAATGGTCGGGTGACTTTCAGGAATGCAGCGATCTCTAAATCGATGTAGCCTGCAGTCAAGGATACAATAGCAGCATGCCTCTTCATTGCCTGGGTTAGCCTAAGTTCTGCCATGTTTACTTACAACAGAAAAGGATTTGTAACTATGCCGTACAGGATAGTGTGTTACTTATAACGTGTGTTCCAAATTACCTGCCACATCCTCTATCTAATATAATACCTGAAACATACCGACCTAGCCTTCCAGGTGGAAACATCGCGAACTTCGGAACATTCAGGCACACGGGTTGGAAACCCACACCCGACCGTCTTGACTTAGGTTTTCAGGATTTTACATAGTTACATTATGTAATTGCCTGGATAGTACCTTCAAACTAAACCCTGATCTATTTCCTTCCTACATCCACTCCCTTTCCTTATCCCGGCCTGTGCCAAAGTTACTAAAAGGGCATGAAAGTAACATTTTTGAAAGTTCAAAATAAAAAAATATATCGAGTGAAACATTTGTTGTGATGTGCCTGACAACATATTGTTCAACAATGCTTTAAACAATGGTAATATGGTCGTTTACGTAAAGATGAGAAAGCAAACCCAGCACTTATGACCTACATACATTATCGTGGAGATTTTTCGTTATTTATGAGTGTTTTAATACCTTTGAATTATTTCTAATTTAGACGAGGTTAGTATGAGAAATAAATTGAAGCAAAGGATATTATATTTCGTCTAAAACATATTGTTTCCTATGTCGAGGATGAGTCAGAGAAAACGTCAGGGATTTTTTCTTGTATTTTAGCCATATATAATACTATTAAACAAATGAAAACTATCAGATAAAGTGTATTAATTTCCTTTTAGGCGAGGCGTCTCTCCCAAGTTAATATGGCATCTCTCTCGCGCAGTCGGGAAACGTGGCTAAACACAGTGTCTTCGATTTTTGCGTAAATTATTGTGAATATTACTTTCATCTTTTTCTATAACACTAATTTGAATAGTATATGTTTTGCTTTTCTTATCATATGAGTTAACAATGTACTGTGACGTTTTATTGTTAGGTGGGGCAAACTCCCGGAATTACTATAATCTTTTGTGAATTGATGTACAATTTTAGCGGACCTAAACAAATTTTAAGGCCCCTTTTTAAATTCGTTGTCTGTTTGTCTGTCTGTAAAGCAGGTGGAGCTTCAACCAAAGAAGGTTTAGATAGACTGTTCTAATATTTCAGTTAAGCGATTTCGACTTCTTGGGCCTTTCTTCATCTGGTGACTAAAACTGGCATGTCCTTTTCATTCGTATCATCTGGTTAGATTTCTCCGTTTCAAGATTTCACCCTCTTTCCACTATACTACTTTGTCGTCAGGTTAATCCTACGTTTAAATTGTTTGTGCATGCTTTTCTCTGGTTTAGTGCTGATGAAGTGTTTGCAGAGTCTAGAGACAGACAGAAATAGGAACAAGCAGTAATCTAACAGCCGACGATGACGTGTATCAGTCCAATGCCATCCATAAAGAAGTGGAAGGAACACTTCTATTTCACCAGATACAAGGAAGAGAGGAGGGGGGAAATAACAGCCAGTAAACTCCGTACACCAGAACACCAAGGCTGCATATTATAATGACGACCTAACAGTAGCTCTTGATGGGTAATTCAGTTGGCCAAAAAGACCCATCTCATCTGTTTTGTAATGTTTTTATGCAATGTTTAGCTACTGAGCGCAAGGACCGAAACGAGAAGCTATAGCTTTTGACGTTTCATTGTTTGGTAGATAACTGTAATAACTAAATATATTTTTCATATCTGTGTATTTATCTGTTATTAATAACATGTAAAGTCGGTATCTATTTTAAAATCGTCATTTTGATGAAATATGACAAATTTAAAATACAAGGCGAATGAAAGAGTAGTCAATGTCATTTATATTTCAGGTAAGCAGAAATAGCCTCTAGTCTATGGAAGACAGTGTGGAGAGCTATCTGTAATTGAAGCGCACCGCTGGTGGAGGTTCCAAAAAGTAAAAACTGTAACATTTGATCCTGAAATTCTCAAGAGATGCCTAAGAAACTTAATAACTATTGGTTCTGTTGTGGATTTGTCACGATCTGATAGACCATGGACACCAAACATCAATGAAAATGTTCAAAATGTCCGTCCAGGACTCTCTCATGAACCAACCGACTGACCTATCAGAAGCCCTTACCTCACACCTCTGGGTTCTATCACTACAGTCAATAAGTTCGAGGACTGGACGCAGTGTGGCGCTAGTGGTGTACTGGAGCTGAGACGCGACGTCCAGAAGGAATCAGTGGAAGTTCGTCTCTCGACCCAGCAAGAGACAGGTGTGTGCATAGAGTGTGTCTCTGTTGTGAAAGGAACTGAATGCGTCGCGGCGGACTTGGAGAATGCCGAAGTTTGAGCAACGGGCAAATATCAAGCTCTGCCAAAAACTATGTACGGTGACAACGCCCTGGGCCGCAGTGCTGTGTTTAAGTGGTACCAACGTTTTGCGGAGACCGAAACAGTGTAGAGGATGATGAACGTACTGGTCAGCCAACAACAGTCCAAACTGAACGCAAGATTGAAGAGGTTTCAATGGTGGTGCGCGCTAACCATTCCCAGTCGGTAGACGACATCGCAGGAGCAGTATGGATCAGCCATGGTACGTGTCACAAAAGTCTGACGGATGACTTGAACATGTTGCGTGTCACCCAACACAGTGACGCATTCTGACACAAGATCAACGTGAAGAGCGGATGACCATTTGCGGTGACCTGATCAGAAGTGCTGACGCTGATGGAACGTTCCTGAACCGGGTAATAACAGGAGATGAAACATGGTGTTTCCTGTACGATGCACAACTAACGAGACAAGCAAAAACCCGAGACAAGACAGGTCACACAAGAAAGTAATGCTTGAACTGTTTTTCGACTCGCAGGGAATTGTAAACATGGAATTCATCCCACAAGCAGCAACTGTCAAAAAGACTCGCTACAAGGAGATCCTACGCCCTACGCGAGTCAATACGTCGTAAGCGTCCTGAACTTTGGCGCAGGAAGAACTGGATGTTGCTGCACGAGCACGCTCCTGCACATCACTCTCTCCTTGTCCAGGATGAGCTGGTAAGGCTCACCGTTTTCCCACATCCTCCATACTCACCTGATCTCACACCATGCTATTTCGATCTATTTCCCCGCTTGAAAGCTAAGTTACGTGGACGTCGCTTTCATTCTCCCGAGATCATCACTTCCACAAAGGATGCCCTACGAGAGATGTCTGCTAACACCAACATTTTTCAAACATGTTTTAAACGGCTCTACGAACGTTGGCAGACGTGCATCGCTGCCAACGGTGACTACTTTGAAGGTCAGTGTGGATCTGTGTAAGTGTCTGTGTCAGTGTTTGTGTGGTGTGGACGTTTACGACAAGCACAGCAATCGTCATGGTTGTCTATATCTGGGTTCTACTGGTTGTCTATATTCTAGGTGCTAGTCCACGAATTTATTGACTGTACTGATATACTGTGTGATTGATCGTTAAGTATACGTACGAGACTGAACCAAAAACAGTTATATTCCTTAATGACATTACTGTTGATGACCTGAATAAGCGATTGCAAAAGTTTATTGCTGTTTATGCTGAGTTTTTACGAAGTTATAACAGAGTGATATTAACTGTTTATTCGTTTCACAGCAAGTCATTTGTCTATTACAATAATTCCACCATACTCTACCAGTCTTTAAAATTAGGGACAGACGTATCAGGCACCAGGGGTGTAGTTACGGGGCCACAGAAGGGCCGTCCCCCCCCAATAGTGTGTGTGTCCCTCCAAACGAAAATTGGGATAATACAGTCGATATAATAAGTTTCAGTCTCTTGGTACACGATACCTGTAGGACAGTCCCTCAGAAATCACCCAACTTGACTGCTCGACCCCTTTCAAAAAATATATTAATATTTATGTCTCTTATATAAGAACAGTCCAAAACTAGAAATATTTTATTTTTACACAAATCTATTAATTAATGGCAGCCAATTTTTTGTATTGCAGCACATGCCAAAATTTGTGTTAGTAGACATGTACAGAAAATGTAGTGTTTGCGGACAGGATTATCATAGAACATTAAAACAAACACCATTCTTTTCTTTAAAATCCGCTTGATAATTTTAATCCTCTGCATGAAAATCCTAATATGTAATCTAACTGGTCAAAATGGTATCCAAATGTAATTGTTGAAATAAAAACAATTCGGGTTTCCAGGACGCGTTTTCTTCCGGAAGGGTTTGAATATATCAAAGTTGATTTTTTGTGCACTATTAACATATCAAAGTATGTTGAAGGTTGATATGATATATGCGTCCTTCATATTTTATGATTGTTTGAAAATCGGAAATTCGTATTTTTGTGCATATTGCAGGCCCGATGTCTCTGGTGGAAGAAAATATAAAAATATAATTTTTTTCACCGTTGTACTACATTTATGTGAGGAGAAACTACGATAAAAAATTGAACTTTAATATTTGAATTTGAAGGGAGCTACACATTTGGTGGAAATTGGGTGTGAGTAATGTTCGTGCGCGCTATGGTATGAATATTACAGACTCTATTCTCTGGTGGAAGATCAGATAAAAAAATCTATTTTTTACACGTTAGGAACTTATGTCAGCAGAAACTAAAGTAGAAAATTTCAACCTTCATATTTGATTTGAAGGGAGTTACATATTCGCATGTTGGGGTGTGAATAACACTCGTGCGCGCCTTGTGAAGTGCTATATTAGCACCAGAGTGCCAAAGAAAGATGTGAATAGATAAAGTTGATCCAGAAATATCTATTTTTCCCCACGAGACGAGACGGAGAATTTGTTATAGAAAACGGGACAAGCCAGAGCTCTCGTAATGTAAAATCTACAGCTTTTTGAGACGAGACACTTTCTGGACAAGACATTTTCGAGACGAGACAGACTAAATTTCATCTCATGGACAACACTAGAAATACTGTATCATTGTAAGAAAGCTTGTAACATGGCTGTTCCGCATTTCCAATCTGTCCTTTTTCATTCCATTAAGCAACCATGGCTTTTGGGAAACGTTGCCACCTTTCTATGTGTATGTGAAGCGCTTATACAGTTGTCTGCATCTCTTATTACTTAAGCATACCAATTATCATTACAACAGTAAAATTGTTCTTCACGATTCTGATGGTAATGGAAAATATTTCTTTAACAACCATTCTTTATAAGAATCTCCAATGCACGCACGACCATTATTCATCCCCAATTTGCAAATCTGCAATTCCCTTCAAACTCAAATATCAAAGTTGAAATTTCTACTGTAGTTGCTCCTGACATAAGTGTATAAATTGTGGAAAAAATAGATTTTAATCTAATCTCCCATCAGAGATACGGATCTTTGAATGTTCCTACCAAAGCTTGCACGAGCATCATTCATCAACAATTTGCAAATTTGTAACTTCAATCAAACATACCATTAACGTTCAAAATTCTACCGCAGTTTCTCCTGACATAAATGTATAACGTGTGAAAAAATTGATTTTTATATTTTGTCCCACTAGAGCTACTGGGCCTCCAACATGCATAAAATACAAATTTTTGTATTTTCAAAAATTCATAAAATATCAAGGAAGCATATATCAACATTCGTATACTGTATATTTTCAATATATTTTGATATGCAATAGTGTACAAAAAAATCAACTTTAATATTCAGTTCCTTCCGGGCGAAAAAGTGCCCTAATAACCGAAATTGTTTCTATTTATACATCCACATTTGGATACCATTTTTACCAGTTCGATTACGTTTTAGGTTTTCCATTCAGAGGACTAAAATTATCAAGCAGATATTATTGGAAAGAATGGTTTATGTTTGAAAATTCTATGAAAAATCAGTCCGCAGGCATTATATTTTCCGTAAACATTTGTTAACACAAATTTTGATATGCGCCGCAATACAAAAATGGCCGCCATTAATTAATCGGTTAGTGAAAAAATAAAAGAATACTCGTTTTGAACTATTATTTCATGAGACATATAAGTGCTTAAAAATGAAAGCGATCGAACAGCCAAACCGAACGATTTCAGATACACTACTCACTAAACCTTGCTCGAATAAACGTTATACTATTTTGGAGAAACAGGAAGTATGATACTCTTTGGTATTTCTAAAGGTGCTCCCCCTAAGTAAATATGAGCCCCCCCCCTACACCGCTGTCAAGCACCATGTACATAAAAAGTATGGATCAGATATATTTTCATGCTGCATAGAAAGTTATCTTCAAAGTGTGTTCTACTTATGTATATCCATTGAATAGTTCAAACAAGTCCTCTGTTGACAAAGCTTCTTCTGTTTCATCCATAGACTGGGTCCAATAAACTCTTTCTCTCTCTCTCTGTCTCTCTGTCTCTCTCTCTCTCTCTCTCTGTCTGTCTGTCTGTCTCTCTCTCTCTCTCTCTCTCTCTCTCTCTCTCT
>JAGDQP010011701.1:37840-52310 GCA_022664845.1 Lepisma saccharinum
AGTAGATATTCCTTTCGCCTGCAAGAAAGGATTTCTTACGTTATTTCAAGCTCCTTTGAGCCAAGGATTTCCAGGCTTCACAGTTATACATCCTGTCTGAAATACGTAAGTGATGCCGTCACTACTACGTTGACAATTTCGCTATTCATCACTTGAAATAAATTTTCGTATACCGTAAACGAAGTTAGCGTATATTGGTAGGTTCTGAGATGCTTTTCTAATTGAAAAAAAACAAAACATTCTGGGTTCTTAAGTACTATTGACCGTTAAATAATAGGCTGCGGCATCATTAACACTACGATATTTTTCAAGTATGTTTTATGTAATTTTGAAAACTTCTGGGATGTTCTGGGTTTACGACAATCGAAATTTATATATCTGAATGTTAGTTCGGAAAGTCGGATTTTTTAAAAGGAAAACTGATAACCTTGCATTTGCTTGTGTTTAAATATAGTTCAATCATTTATGAATAATTATAGGGAATTAATACTCTTTTATCATTTGCGGTGATTAATCATTAACATTTCTATAAGATAATTAAGCTATTTTTGATATTTTCTTAATGTAGAACAAAGATGGAGTTTCATAGTTGTAATGACATATAAGTCACCTATATTTCCTATGTTCTTGAGTTTTGCTTCGCGCAATGAGCAGCGGGAATTGCCCGATTTCTTACTGGGAACGCAGTCAGATATCCGACTTTGCGGCGCCTACGAAAATATAACTTTGCCTTATTTGGTAATTAATTTCCTGAGCGATGAGTAATCGATGCTCTTTGTTTCTGGTTTGATGTTGTTGAAGTCGATTATGTTAATATACGTATTGTCATTGTAAACCTTAATGGACATACGTGACCGGAAATTAACTGGTTGCAGAGACCTCTGTAGTGAGCGTAGTTCAACTCACTTTTGGCACGAAATGATAGTTAGTTGCTGCTCTGGTCTTGATACGTCGACACTACGTTAGTTGAACCGGCGTTTTACAACGGTTGATGAGTAAAGTTCACGCCAGAAAGTTTAGTTTTCGTCGTATTTGTGACTCACTAACAAGTAGGAACCACATTTAAACATTCCTAGTAGTTAAAAACGAAAATCACGGCTCTGTATTCGGTTTCTTTGATAGTTGTGGTGTTTGAGCAGCGAAAGTGGTTCGAACATCCTTTGTTTTCCATATCAACGCACTTGCTAGAAGTGGCAGATGGATACATCACCACACACTCGAGTTCGAAGTGTGTTTCTACAGCAAGTAACCGATGGATTTGGCAATTCGCTGAAGCCTAAGTATTTTAATGTTAGTTTAGTATTTTTGGCCAAGATAGTTCTATGTCTTCAGAAAAGCGCTAACTGTAAGAAAAATAAACTTTCTCAAATATTTACATTCATTTCACAATCAAAAGAAATCGTAAGCTACAAAGCCCATGCGCATGCGTAAAGATGAAAAGATGTTTGCCTTATAATATTTGTATTTTCTTGTTTCTTATTTTTTATGTAATGTCATTTGTATAGTTAATATCCGTGTGTTTCTAACAATAAAACTTGAGTATGGATATTGAAATAACTTTCTGTTTCTACCAAATACGAAAGCATGTTCTTTAAGAAATGTTTATATGTTTTCAAAAGCTTCTTTTTTAACTTTCTGTAATATTGAAGGTTTCACAACGCAGAGGTTTTCCTCATAAATCCATCCTGACTTATGTAAAAGAAGTACGCATATTTCACATTCATTCTAAGTATAATACTAACGTGATCTGTTCCGTGATCCCTGCACGATCTATATGGAAGTGTTGGTCCAGATCATTCCTGAGATCAACAGGTGGCTTAGTTCCAGATATAATCTTGAAACTAACGAACCGAAACCCATTCTCAGCCACCAGAAACGATAGTAATGATCTGCAGTGTCAAGCAAAGATGTGTTATACATTGTGATAATCAATGTTGTAAACAGAGACTGTACAGCGTGAATTTAAATAATTAAAACAATTGTCACAGTTTCACACGTGGCTCAGAAACACTTCTGGTTACAATTCTGCTCATTATTCATCCTGAATATTAAGTATTCTTATTATTTCCCCTCAATTTCAATCTACAAATGCTAATGTAGAACCTATAGTGCAGCATATATTATCACTGGAGCATTCGAGAACAACCTATGCAGGGTTATCAGATCATTTTCTAGCAGTGGAGGACAGTAAAGTTAAAAATGGAGGACAACTCTGGAATTTTCTTGCAATGGAGCACAACTACTTGGTAGATAACTATGGTTACCTTTCATTTAAGATCCTATAAAGAAACTGACAAACTGAAGAATTTCTTACTTTAAAATTTCAGTTTTTACATAGCAGATTACACAAAATTTTACATTTTTACTGTATCTTCCTATCAAGTAATAAAATTTAATGAAATTGGAAAGTGGTTACTAAATGATGAAGCATTTGTTTGATATTTCGATAAAGAACATTTATTAAAATTAAGGATTTGGATCAAAGGGGTACACCAATATGTCCAAATCGGAACTTTTTAACCTGCTCGCTAGAGAATAGGGGACATTTCAAGATATTTAGAAAAGTAAGGAGGACCAAGATAGAAAAGAGGACGGCTCGTAACCCTGGTCTATAATATTCCAAGAATAACCATTGCTAGGCTAGTGTTATTACATGTGGAACGGATACGTTTATCAAAATTCGACTCTGACAGCAAGAATTAGGAACGAATCATGCAATTGATTGTTTAACGTATAGAAATAATATGAGTATCAGATTTCGTCGTTCAGTGGGTGTTTGAAAATTTTTCAGAATACTCAAAAGTTCTGTGTTACTCATATAAAGTAGCCGCACTATTACATTTGTATTTGTCAATAAGTGTACCCCAGTAGCACACAAACGTTGAAAATACGTGGATTAAACGTTAGTACCGAAACGTTATTTTAACGTTGTAAATGTACCGAAATGTCCGGCTGTTTAACGGTTTATTCGACATTGAATAATGGTTGAGAAGAAACGATGAATAAACGGATTAAATTAGTCAAAACAGAGCACGAATACTGTCTATTGGTATACACACATTTAGTTTTATTTTATCCGTTCCTTTCATCGTCATATACGGTGGTAATTTTCCAACAGTAAATAATCCGAGCGACTGCTGTGGGATTCGAACACAGGAACGTTCTGCACTTCTCGCTGGTAGCTCGAAGCGTCTACCTGAAGAGGCCACTACTCTTTTACTGTATCGTTAAAATTAAATGTTCGTTGAAATATAGTTTAAAATTCAACCTGTTTTCAACATGCAAATGAAAATATGAAAAATATAATTATTTTCATTGTATTTACTTTTAATTATAATATTTAAACAATTAACTTAGAAATACAAGTGTGAAACGAAATCCAGGACATAGTATGAATGATAGTTGAAAGTACGTCACATTAACGTCGTATCAGCGAAATTCTAGCTTCGTTGAAATATGGTTTAAAATTGAATATGTTTTCAACGTGCACATGAGAACACCAAAATTAGCTTGTGTGATTCAGTTAGTATTTAATTATATTTTTTGACATAACATTAGTAAGAAATGCATTAAACAAAATGTATTATACCATAGTTGAAAATAACATATTGAATACACGTTGTATAAACGTCTTATCAACGCAATGATGTTTTTGTTGAAATATGATTTAAAAGTACACGCATTTCTTTCAACCGATAACGGTTAATTAACGAAATTAATTTAAAATCAACGTTGAAAACACGTATTTGTGCTACTGGAGTAATATATTGGCTTAGAAAAACTCATATTTTATAGCAAAATCTATGACATAGTTGAAAAGAAAAGTTGAAAACACTTCACATTAACGCCCTATCAACGAAATGAAATACTCATCGAAATATAGTTTTAAATTCAACCTGTTTTCAACATGCAAATGAGAACATGAGAATCGTGGTTAATTTTATTCTTTTCGCATTTAAGCACAATTTTTATGCAATTAACTTGGAAGGACACATAATCTACGGCACAGTTCAACATTATAGTTAAAAATACATCACATTAATATTCTATCAACGAAATAAAATTATCCTTGGAATATAGATTGAAATTCAGCGTGTTTTCAACATGAAAAAGGACAAAAAATAATAGTTGATGGCATTCAATTAGCTTTTAATTACTAATTTTATTCCATTAAATTAGAGAGAATCCTATGAAACGAATATATATACCATAGTTGAAAATAACAGTTGAATCCACGTTGAACTAACGTCTTTTCAACAATATCAAGTCTTTGAAGAAATATGATTTAAAATTAAACGTACTTTTTTCAACCGATAACTGTTAATCATAGGGTGACCAACAGCCCGGGTTACGCGGAACTGTCCCGGTTTGGACCCTCAAAGTCCCGCGTCTCGGGCAAACCTTTCCCCAGGACGCCTAAAGTCCCGGTTTTATTCAAAATCTGTAAAACAGAATGTAATATTTACTGAAAAAGGTGCATATAGCCTATGTATGTGTAAGATAAGAATCAGACTTGGGTATGTAATCCAAATTCCAGGAAATGCATTAAACATAGTGGAAGAGATTTACTGTTTACATCTATTAAGAATATGTAGTCGATTGAAGGTACAGCACAGTTATGCCATTACAGGATGACCGGTATGCCGCGTGTATCTCATAACGTTTTTTTTTTTAATGATACTAATTTCGGTCAGAATAGTTGTTTAGAAATGTTACCAATTGTAAGAAATTGAACGAGAATTACTGACTTTTGTGTGTTCACATTGCTTTATTTTTAATTTATTTTGTTATTTATTTTTTTGGACATACACTATTACTGTCAAATGTTATTAACGTATTATTTTGGAACAATATTTAGGGTTCTTAAATTTGCATTTACGCAGGAATTAATGAAGCCAGTGTGTTAGTAGCAATTTATTATATTAGTGTTAGTTAGAAGGAACATAGGTGTGCCGTATCGTGGTGCAGTGTTTCTTTCAGATGGGTGACCGGGGGGGTATTACCCCCAAGGCGGAGTCAATTACCCTTTCAGTTAAAAACTATATTGTAACAACAAGGTCCCATTCAGCATTCTACAAGAATTAGAACCTGTGTAGTAAGACGAACAAGAAAGAAACCCTAGAAATTGACAACTGTAAAATTTCAGCCTATGTCACTTGGAAATACGTAAAACCATTACCTTATGGTTCCCTTATTCAAAACTTCTGAAACTGCAACATCTTGCGCATGTGTCTAGTGATCCTGCAGAAAACAAACACCTCACTCTGTGGGATCGTAAGTCGACGTAATGATTTTTCGAAACAACGGAACTTTCTAATGAAGGACTTATGCGACAAATATGCGTTGTACGTACCACTGGCTCTGTATATGTATGTGTGTGAGAGAGAGGGGATTGGGAAAGAATACTAGCATAGTAAATAAATGAATGGGTGTGCTGGTTGCATGAATGTGATACGCAATGCATGATTTTCCATATATATAGAAGATATTGAAACATTTCACCAATTTAGGGCTCAACATAATCTGCATACTTCTATGAGGCTTCCTGTTGCCACCCACCATGGCGTGTACCTCCCACTAGAGTGTTACGCCCTCTATCCTCTTTTACTCCATCTAGAGATTTAAAATACCCGCCCCACCCCCGAACATTTTTCCTGAAAGAAATACTGGGGCGGGAGGGGATAGCTTATTTTGATAGACAGACTTGAAAGATTTAATTTGCAATACAAAGTAACTTTAATCAAGGATATTTGAAATGATACTAAAATATTTTTATAAAATTTAATCTTTGTTTACACTACAAGGAAAACAAAAGAAAACTATTTACATGTATAATTTACATACATGTTATTTTTATAATAACAAAAAGGACGTCTTGTGTATTTACCATTATTATATAAAACATTCTAGTAGACAATACAATTTTAAGTATCAAATACTAATGTATAGAACTTTTGTTATGTAGCAACATTACAATTATGTATACTTTGCTATGTATAAGTAACAAAACGAAAGTTGTAAATAAATAAAAACTAATACATTCTGAATTAAGAAATTTAAGAGTTAATACTGAATGTTTTAGAAACTCTATCTAGGAAAGATAATAGTATTTGCCCTTATTTTAAATCTTTGTTTAGTAAGTTCCATGATATAAAAACAAGTTATTCGTTTCTTTTTCCTTCGATTCTTAAAAATATTTCTACCTGCTTTTCTTTAACTCACAATGGTTCACCGGGTCATCAAATCTTGCAACTTTAATTTAACTCATTTCCCGACTTCATACAATGAAATTTTGTACAGCGACGTAAGTCGGGTGACAATACAATATTCCATTGCTACTTTCATATATTTATAAATATTTATGTATTTTAAAAGCATGTTTTATTTCATGAGTAAGATCCTATTTATCCTAGAATAAATACTAGCCTGCAACGATGTTACGTTTGACTGGTTGCAGAACAGTTTAGTATTTGGGTGACAAAACATCGGTTTACAATGTATAGGGTAAAGAAAAAGTATTCGAACACCGAAATAAATCGAAAATATAATTTAAAAAAAGCTTTTTAAAAATATGCTTTCCTTAAAATACCAAACAAAACAATTCGTACTAAAAGTAATTTTGTTTTCAAGAAAATTAATCTTAAAAAATCTATTTACGCATGACTAAAAAGAAAAACATGGGGCGCGGCAATTGAAGAATTTATAAAGTGACTTATAAGCGCGCCCCATGTTTTTATTTTAACCATGCGTAAATAGATTTTTTACGCATGGTTAAAATTCTAGAATTTTTCAAAAGTAATTTTCTTGAAAACAAAATTAATTTTAGAACTAATTGTTTTATTTTTTTTATAAAGAAAAGTGTTTTAAAAATGTTATTTTTATTTATATTTTTCTTAAATGGTTCTAGAGGAAATAAAATACATTTTATATTATTTACTATAAAAATCGAATCAAAATACAGTATCTTCTAATGTTGATGTTAGTACGTATCCGTATGCTTGTGAAAACATAAGTAGCAGCGCATACCACACACACACACACACACACGCATACACGTATAATTAATTTCAAGTTTTTTTACTTTGAAAACGATGTGTCCCGGGTTAGCTTTATAAAAAGTTGGTCACCTAGTTAATGAACGCAATAAACAAAAAATCAACGTACAAAATACTATTGTGTGCTACTGGGGTGGGTCTTGTTTTGTCCTGACCAACAACTATTCGGAAAATAGATCATCCTATGGATAATTTTTATGTAGACATGTATACTACACCTTTTTCATTGAAAATTAACATTGAAAGTATATGTATGGTGAGGTGGTGGGAATTACATGCTTGGGGGAATAAATTTGCTATTTTATCATTCTCGGCCCGTGCTGGAATTAATTCGAACAAAAATAATTCTTGCTTCCAGTTCATGTACCTACCACCTAATTTAACATACTAAAAATTTAGATTCTGATCTTTGCGCCATCGGCAGCCATATTGGAAAATGGCGTCCACCGAACGTCTTGGAGATACTTTTGCGACATTTACGCAAAAAATGGTGCAAGATACGAAAGAAAATGCATAGGACGTAAATTAAAGAACACAAAATTTTACTCAGTATTGGTCCTCTTGATTTTGGCCTTCAGGCTGGAGAAATATTTCAGAGCGATGAGTTTGTAATACACTATTTTATACAGGTAGTGCCCGTCATTCCCTTAAAAGTGGTCATTACGCAGTGATATTGAGTATGAAACATCTTATAAGTGCATTAATGAAGATTCCGTAGGAAAAGTCACACTTTTAGAGAAAAATATGTTTTTATTGCCCAAAACTCGCAAGGGAAGGCTCCGATTTTCTCGAAATTTCAAAGATCAATATCTTACAAACTAATCGGCGGAAACGGTTAAAACAACGTTTCCTGTGTATCTCGCGTCATTCTTTACTGTATTAGTCAGGTATGGTCAATAAATAACGAGACCGATATGAAAAAAGTCATTTTACACTGTAAAGAAGTTGTTTTGAGTTATTTCTCTGTTTTAAGTGACAGTCTGTGATACTAAAAACTGATATTCGACCATGTTTGATACATTTACGGTCTGAAAAACTCCGTGCTTTCCATTATATCAACTATTTATCGATTGGGGTTATACGTATTATCCTTAATAATATTTAGTTTTACGTTGTTTAAGGGTGACTTATGTCATGCATACATTTTTTTAGAATTTGTAACGTGGGAAGTATTGTAAACTATAAAACATTGATTTAAGAACACATTGGGATACGGTACATAGTATATCCTTTCATAATCAGACGTACTTGCTAAATATAAGAAAAACCTGAAATACATAACTTCTTATGCTTCTCATATGTTTATTTTACTATGTTATTCTTATGTTGTATATTACGTATTTTTCCAGCGTTTTGTACGTTACGCTTGTGCTTGCGCAATGCAGTAACAAATCAAGATATCGGAAAGCAGTAAATCTGTAATAAACGAAGGCGATCATTGTAGACGTAAATTGTGAACGGTAACGTTGTATGTGCTACAGAGTACACATTTCTTCGTATTCGTTTTCAGTCACTACTTCTTTGCCAAAGAGAGTCAAGGATGATATAAAAAAATGTGATATAAAAAATTGAGTATTAATGAATTCCGTAATATAAACAACTTTTAATATTGATGAAAAAATCATTATTTTTATATGGGCCAGTCTAGAAACTTTGGACTTCGGCCCGTCACGATTTTCCACTTAGCTATTAAAATCCACACCCATGCCCCTTCCTGGACTCGAACCCGGGACCTTCAAGCCGTTGGCCTACCACCTCAGACCGCACGGCCACCCGGCCGGCTTTAATATTGATTTATCAGGTTGTATTCATACTTTAAAGTGTTATAAATCACTTTCAAAATGTGTAACTTATCTTATGCAATTGGCCGACACTCGGTCAGTGTCATTGAACTCTTCAGCTGTATTTTACATCCTCTTTCATTGCATTTATAATCTTTTGTTTGACGAGCTGATTTCGATTCAAACCGTTGCGATAGACTAGGAATATATCTTACATGCGACAAGGCACAGAAACGTTAAATATGAATCATCATTGTTGCACTGAATTACAATTCTTCGAAGATTCCTTCTTCCTCTCGATATTTCTTCCACTTCCATATCACCATCCCTCTCTCTACAAATGTATTGCTTAACATACAAGGATGTCTTGTATTAAGTATCTTTATTATAATGTTTATTCGGAGTACTCCATATATAAGAGACACACAGTCTACTATGAAGATAGAAGAGAGAGCGATGAAAACATTTCAAATCATTACTCCTCTCTTCTAAGCATTTAACCCCTTCCACCTCACCCTCACATATGCTTTCCAAGTTAATTTTTAATGAAAATGTGCAGTAACTCTACAAAAAATCATTTATAGATCGAGCTTATCACTGAATAATTCTTGTTCACGACAAAACAAAACCCAAAAGAAGGAAATTTAAATTACGCAACTTTGGGAAACTTTATTTTTATATGGGCCAGTCTAGTAACTTTTGACTTAGGCCAGTTATGATTCGACCCTTTACAACTAGTTAAAATCCACAAACATCCATGCCCCTCCCAGGGTTCGGTCCCGGGATCTTCGAGTCGTTGGTCTAACGTCTTAGACAGCACGGCTACCCGGTTGGCAAATTTAATTACGAGAATTGGAAAGGCATGCGAATTCTAGCCAAACGGTAGGTTGTATAAAAAATGAAGAGGACCAAAAATGTGTAAAATTTTGTCCTTTAGTTTATGTTCTATTCATTTTTTCGTATCTTACACCATTTTCACGTAAATATCGAACAACTGTCTTCAAGACGTCGGATGAACGCCATTTTTCAATATGGCGACAGAAGGCGTGAAGATCAGAATCTATATTTTTAATATGTTAAACTAGGTGGTACGTGCATGAACTGGAACGAATAATTATCTTTCTTTGAATTGATTCCAGCAACGGCCGAGAATGAATAAACATAGGAAATTATTACTCCTCTTCCCCCAAAGCATTTAACCCCTTCCACCTCACCTCACATATACTTTCGAGGATAATTTTCAATGAAAAAGGTGTAGTATACAAGTTTACATAACCCTCTACGTGAATGTAATACACCCATCTGCCAAACCATGGCACTTAAGGGGATGCCGTACTTTCCAGTTTAGTTTAGTGACCGTATTGCCAAATGAGAAATTAAAATATAATCGAGCGTGAAATTTAATAATGTTGTTGGCTTCCAACGATATTATATTTCAAGAAACACACACACACACATGCACAAAGCTCTTTACCAACTGTTTATATGCTACTGATGTTTGTGGGTAATAATATATTAAAATGCGAATGTATGGCTAGTATTAATGGCTGGCTGTTGAGATGCTGTCATGTTAAGTATATAGTTGGAGAACCGAAGGAGTTGTTCTCACCTCGAAGTATTTGTCAATTGTATTTCCCAAGGAAACAGTAGAATGGAAGTGGCTGGCCGCCTGATGGTGCACCTTCTTGGAGCCAATCGTGCTTTCGACGGGTGACACCTTTTTTGAAACAAAATTGACGAATAGTATAATTAGTAATAAGGAACTTATGATCCTCTCAGAGTAGGTCTTTCTTTCTGATTCTAAGGGTTCTAACTTGTAGTCCCGCCTGCGGTATGGTTTTTCTTGTGTAAAATTTATTTAATAATATGTCTCAAGCATAAATAATAAATAAATTCGAATAATTACCAAGAAATGTGAGGGTCTAGAGGGGGTTCCGATAGAGATACAACGGTGACCACCAACCATCCGCCGATTGCAGTTGCCCTTATGATTAAAATACATAAAGAATAGTCGTGTATATATTAAGGTTCAATGAGGTTCAATTACTTAAAAAAAAAGATATTTATTTTCTATGGGCTGAGCAGCTGCTCGTCACATGTTTGAGGAATTATGCCTCTCAATGGCAAGGATGTAACTTAAAAAAATATCCCGACATTCACCTGGTGGGACTGAGGAAAGCCCAGGAAAAGTTCCGTAGAGTGGAATGATGAGTGAGGCTGAAATCTCCATACCTACTTAGTACTGATACAAGGTCTGTCTATGGTCGTAACTTCAGGATCAATTAATTTTTATGTTAGTAGAGAGTGGAACAAACGATTGTAAGGACAAGACACGCACTCAATATTCTAGTTAGCTTCTTTCTACGCTATTGGCTTTCCTTTTGTTCCAATCAGAAACAGTTTCACGTTTATCTTTTATGAAGCTCTTCTTTCACACGCCTGTTGTGAATACAGTGAAAAAAAAATTCTTTCTTTTTTTTTACTTTCCGTTGTTGCCAAACTTAATACAAGAGGCACGAATCATTTATGACTGCCGTAAACAGCCAAGCATGCCTTCTTCTTCTTCATTTATCCGCCACCTCAGCTTATCTCTCGTTCCGTTGTTAGTGATGTTATCGATTATGTGTTGCACTCTCATAGTTACTGTCGAATTCACGAAGTGATCGTGTCAGACGCAGTTTACACCTCACATTCAACAGCGCATTACGATCATATTTGTTTCATGGTTGTATATCAAGAACATTATCAGAAATGTAATGGTTATTAGTAACATTATGACAGCATGCTGTGCAATTTCTATGTTTAAAAACATAAGATTATTGCTTTTATGTGAATATATTTGAAATTCAGTTATTATAGATGTAATGTATTTGCAAACGCTGCAACATGCACTGTCATATAAAACCGTAATACTTTATACATATTTATTGTAGGTACAATACATGTAAATTTCTGAATAGACTATTAAAAGAAAATTTTCGCTATTCATAGCGCGTGTTTGCAAAATTAATCATTGTCAAGGAACACACTGACAATTAAATGCATAACAATAAATTATGATTATTAAGTGCGTTATTTAACACGATAAAATCTATAATTCTGTAACGTCCACACTGATACATTTTAGTACATGCAACGAACAGATGAATTTAAAACGCATAACGTGATACACAGAAAATGTTCTAAATAATTGTGCGGACTCAAATAACCCAAATTTCCTCATATTACGGTTCATTTAATTTAATGTTTCCTTTTCAGCTGCTTTCTACAGAACTTGTTCTTCCAGAATAATTAAGAAAATAAGATCTATTTTTGCTTTTTGATTACCAAAGGAGGTAGAATTCTTACATGTTGTTTTCCGTTTACTTCTTATTGAGTTTTTTTGGAAGATTGATTATACCCCTCCACAAAAAAAATCGGAAGTAAAGACTTCTATTGTAGATATACAAAATACTACATCTTTCTTCATAATT
This sequence comes from Lepisma saccharinum, assembly GCA_022664845.1. Taxonomy (NCBI): domain Eukaryota; kingdom Metazoa; phylum Arthropoda; class Insecta; order Zygentoma; family Lepismatidae; genus Lepisma; species Lepisma saccharinum. The sequence goes on from JAGDQP010011701.1 coordinate 50,150, forward strand.
GCATTTTACAAGTAACTTACTTACAGTTAATATAAAAGATGTGATGTTTTCGTCTCTTATGTATACTACGATCCGAAGAAAATGGCTGCTGGAAAGATTTCTATGTTCGAAACTGCACAATCTGACACCATGGAAACAATATTACGTGGCAAGCAGAACGTGTGACTGGTTTATTAAACATCTGTACATGAACGTTAGTTTCGGGTTGTCATATTATCAAAATCTGCGAACTCAAACATTTTTCGAATGGGCATTTTTTATTTGAAATGAATTTAATTTAAGGTTTTTAGGCAACTTTGGCTCAGGTCCTGGTCATTATTTACGTGGTAAACACTCGCTAACATTATTCAATTATTCCATGTAATGTAATGTCATTTTCATTGTATAATGTGTTGTTTTTTTTTAATGATAAGTAAACTACATTTTATTTAAATTTTAATTTTATTTATGTTTGAAGCTTGAAGCTGGTAATAAAATTTCTTGTCTGCTAAAAAAGAGCACCAAAGAAATTCTAAATAGCATTTTCTTATTGTATGTACATTCTTAAACAAATCCCTTGAGGTTCCATTGAGCGGAGTAGATCAGATCTTACTGTATCAAAAACTGTAGATCACGTCTTTAGAAGCCCATTCGTTAATTACAATTCAGTTCAATTGAGTATTTTCTTCGGATGGGAAAACAGTTGAGTCTTCTTCGCATTTGAGTCGAACTGAATTTTTGTCGTAACATGACAAATTAGAGAAATATTATAAATAGTGCACGGAAATATACCATTTAAATAACATTTATATAACATTTAAATAAGATTTTTAAAAATTTATCTTTCAGACTAAATGTTTAAGTGAAAACATTTTTCGTCATTTTCATACTTATTTGATACACTGAAAAGTGCATTTTTATATTACATTCTCAATTATACTTCGTTATTAATTAGCTGTATCATGGTAGCTATTTAAGCATACTTCTTATATTATGCATTCTTCTTATATGCCGAGGGAATTTTAAATGTCTGTAATTGTATTCCTAGTTCTCCTCGGTCAACTACTGGTTAGCCATTGGTCTCTCTTCTCCAACAATCCCTCTACTTGTCCCTATACTTACATTCACGTGTTGTCTTTCATTTGTGTGATGGAACTCCTCTGTTGACTATCGGCTTCAGTTTAATATCGCAAGGACAATTATCCAACAAGTTGCTCAGATTTTTACTATTGTAGTTTAACCTATTTGTGATTACCATAACGACGTGCGATTTATCGTAACAATCTTTCTCCACAGAATTTCCATGAGCAGCATCTCCAGATTTCTCCTTGCATATACGCGGGGAAAATATTAACGGGTTGACCGGAGCCGAGAAAGGACTACCTACACCGAGTAAGTTTTAGAAATATAGTGCACATTAAGTGGTTAAGTCAAGAGTATTAATTTAACTCTTCACCTTGTTAGACTAAGCGTTTACTACTAAGTATAGTCCATTTTTTTTTGTCTCCACGTTGATTGCCTAACCATTAAGTAAATATAATCGTTTGATTTACTCTTCACTTTGGTTGACTAACACTATACTATTTTTAATGGTTTAACCCTTCACATTGATTGACTGTCCTTTTATTAAGTTTAAACGATTGATTTACGCCATTGCATTCCTTGACCAATGGGCATTTTAATACGTATAAATAGCTAGTTGAGTTATCTACACTACTTGATTAACCTTTTGGGATATATGATCGGTTCACTGAAACCTTCACGTTGGTTGATTAACGTTTTACTAACAAAATCAGCAGACTAAGTCCTGCAACTTAGGTCAGTTCTACAATCTACGGATAAACTTTCAGTCAGCGCTAAGTTGAGGCCAAGTCCGATTTTGGCCAATGAGAGTACACAAAGTAAGAGTTGCCCACAACTTAGCGCTGACTAGAAGTTAACTGGTCGATTGTAGAACTGACCCTTAGTCGCCCAACATTTTACTAACTGTAATCATTTGATTTAATTCTCCAACTTAGCTGGCTAACACTTTAGTAGGCATAATAGGTTAGTTTAACCCTCCACATTTTTAGAGTTTTCTTCTTAACTATAATCGATTCATGTAACCCATTAGGTTTTACTAAGTATACCAGGTGCGTAAATATGAAACCGGAATTTATGTACAGAAAAGACACAGTGATTG
>JAGDQP010011702.1:0-14197 GCA_022664845.1 Lepisma saccharinum
ATATATATATATATATATATATATATATTCTGCCAGTATTGTACGTCTCTGCAAGGGCATTTACCATGGAGTTCTTTCTAAGTGACTTTTGGAAGGAGGGTGCAGTGCAGCCCAATCTCAGCCGCTGGCACATGCAAGTATGAGATCATTAATTCTGTGAACTTGGGAATTAATCTGACCCTCATTGGCATTACTAAAAGTAACTATTTTTTTTTAACATTCCACTCCCTTCTTTACGTCCTTGTTGCCCCTCTAAGACTATGTGTTACAAAAAATACGTTGGAAATTTGAAAAAATCAGTCATGTTTCTAGAAGAACGGCACATTTTCACATTAATTGTACAAAATATTTAGCTTCTACCAGTATGTCATTGGTCGTACGTGACTAGTAAAAAAAAAAGTTTTTTTTTCTGTGAAGTTTTTTAAATGTTTTTATGTTCTTTTTCATGTTTTTTTATGTCTTTTTTTTTTTCACACAGCAAGTGATTGAATGCTTTACGCTGCAGATAATCAATGTAATCATGAGGATTGGAGTTAAGCTTTCATACATTCCTCCCACTTTACTCTGCAGACTTACGAGGCAAATGATGGGATTATTTATGCATTCACTGCCACATTGCTATACTTCTTATATCTTCACGCTGACAAACACAAGGAATTAACTAAAGATATATGGACTGAAGTTATTTGGTATAGTTTGTACTAAAATACTACTAAACTTGCAGGGAACTGAAGACATATTTTGAATTATAGGAAGAATTTAAGTTCCTAGAGATAATACAACTTCGAAGACATCTTTACTATAAACTGAAAAACTATGAATTCTTACCGAAATATGCTCTCATCCCGTATATACAATACGTTATTGTCTAATTAAGGTATTATTCAAGTGAGATGTCTATTTTTGATCATAATTATTACCGTCCGCAAAAAATCAATTATCTTTAGCTCAAAATCCTGGAAAATAACCTGCCTCTATTCAAAGGCAGAGGTATATATTTTTTGGGTTTACTAGTACATTGTTTCTGAATCTGAATTTAATTAAGGCCTTTAGGCAACTTTGGCTCAGGCCGGATGGATGATGATGAGATGCATTGATGAAATGAAGAAAGTGGGAGGAAATGGGAGAACTCCAAGGAAATCAAAGCACACGGTGTTTGTCCACCACAAAGCCCACATTGCGTGAGCAGGGATCGATCCGACGACCCCTAGTGCCAGAGGTGAGAGCTCTACCAACTGAGCTAATGCGGCCCCACTAGTACATTGTGCATCAGTATAAAAACACTGGGAATTGCTCCCTCATGCTCCGGGCTCCAAGGCTCGCCCCATACTGTGAAAATATATACATATAGACACTGTGTAACAAAAATATTTTGTGTTATATGCATATTTAAATTGAGTGTATAAACGCATAATCAATCCTCTTGTAAACAAGCGACTACATATAAGTTTCTTTTAATGCGTCTGCTGCAGTAGGGCTCTGAGAACTATTATTTCAAATATCATAACGTAGCCACGTTCCGCCCCCCCCCCCCCCCCCCCCTTTTTTCAAAGTATAGAAATAGCTATCGGCACGTAACAGTATGGGGACTATTTGAAAAATTGAATTTTAAAATAAGGTGGCAACGCTGACAAGTGGGTGCTTCGGTACAGGGAACAACCACAGTATGTTTCAGTTTCAATTGTTTCGAATATGTACACTCAAAGCTTGGTACGGATACGTCGAACTGAATGGAAGTAGTAAGTGATATTTAATTTTCAAAATTGATTGGCAACACTGTCAACTGTGGGAAATGAAGTTCCTCTATGACGCGTCCGTACGTAAATACAAAGTTTCGTCCTAACACGCTCAACGATATGGAAGCAATTACACATTTTGGCAACACTGACAATTGCGTCGCTGGAAGTATCCACATGAACTGCCCGCGTACCTAATGCACATGTCAAGTTTTGTGTAAATCAATGCGGATACGTCCAACGGTAACGAACATTAAATCTAGATTTTTTTGATCGTTTGGCAACCCAGATAAACTACTGTACCTGGAGTGCCGGTACGACATGTCCCAGTACCTAATGAACATGTGTCTCAAATTTAGTGTAAATCAATGCACACGTGTAGATTTGTATTAATAAAGGCATTTTTATTAGTTTAATTTTAAAACAGGCTGGCAAGACTGACAACTGGAGTGTTTGGGGTCAGGAACACCCAAATCTTTTTTCTATTGTGTTGAATAATGTTTAAGCTAAGTTTGGGGCAGATACGGTATTGGCATGGAAGAAGTGTTTTTCAAAATTATTTTTTAAAAGTTGGCAACACTGAGAAACCCAGAAAATCGAACATATACCAAAAAATATTAGTAATCTAGGGTTTAATTATATTGTATTTTTTCTTAATTACCTATATAAAAGTAATTCTTGCTTAAAGAGACGTTAGCAGTTTTACAAATTGCTGCCCTAAAATAAACGAAATTTAGGAAAAAACGAAGGCTCATGTTTTTTTTTTTTTTAAAAAAAACGGAAGTATTAGAAAAAAAACGTACAACACTAGTCGTACGCCGATTATTAGTGTTGGTCCAACGCAGTTCAATCAACACGGTGTTGGACCAACACGCGTTAAACCAACACGGCATTGGACCAACAATAAAATTGACAACGCCCTAGATATATAAAACCTAAAAACATAATAAAAAATATCATCTTAAATTATTTTGGGGAACACCTGCGTAGGACCAACACCAGCATGAAACCAACACTTCGTAGAACCGGCGTTGGACCAACATAGGTATTTGCCCTGGGGTGTTGGTCGTACGCCGGTTCTTGCTGCTTGGGAGGATACTGGTTGTACGAAATGTTGGTCCAACGCCGCATCCCCGTGGTCCAGGGAGTTGGAGTATAAGTCATGGTCTGGGGCGTGTTTTTCTGGTATGGAATGGGCCCTCTGGTTATTCTGGAAGACAAGTTAAATGGTCCGTTGTATTGTCAGTTGCTCGGAGACTATCTCCACCCAAATTTGGCCTTTCAACACCCTGACGACCTTGCGGTCTTTCAAGATGACAATGCGCCGCCACATCGCTCCAATGTCGTCCAAGAATTGTTCGAAGAGCATGCAGGGAAGGTCCAACGACTGAGCTGGTCACTCTGGAGCCCTGATATGAACCCTAACGAGCATATCTGGATTGCCGTTGAACTCAGGCTCCGTGCACTGGACCCACCACCGACGAACAGGCCGCATTGGTTTCCACTCTGCAGACTGTGTGGTGTGTCAACTGTCTTCGGAAGTATACCAGGGACTTGCAGACTCACTTGCACACCGTATCGCTGCGCTCCGCAGGGTCAGAGGGGGTCCGACCACATATTAGATGACATGGCTATCCCATGAGTTTTGCTAACTCAGTGTATATAAATAACACTCCTATTGAGTTATTATTGTTATTTTATCGGTTTACATGATTTAATGTTTTGTGCTTTAAAGTAGGCGCTCTACAAAATATAAAAACAATATATATATGTTTCAGCTTTTATGAACAAGTATTATGAATTCTTTAAGAAAAAGGTAAATGGCTCTTACGATATATTTGATCAGGATCGTAGCCAGACGAGCTACGGGACCGGCTCCACCTAGTTTTTCTCTAGATCGCCACACTAAGTGTCTAAATTGGAGGTAAATTCATATGGATATTACGACAATACGGTCTTGTATCCACTGATCTAATTGTTATAACCAGGTACTTATCTAAGAAACTCCAATTGTTTGATGCGATCAAGAGAAACAAGAATTAAGTTTCAATCAGGATGCTGGGCGCAAACACACGACCTACTAAATGTACAGCCAACGCTTTAACAATTAAGGTACGGCATTTAAGTAAAATTTCCAATGGCAACTCAAGCACAAGAAAATAAAAACCAGCGGTTCGATAGATAACCGAAAACAAAACAAGCACTAATAAATTCATAACAATAGTATAAATTGATCGCTTGAACTGTTGTGGTGATTTATCCATTATTTTTCTTTTCTAGTGATTTTTGAAGAAAGTTAGGAGAAATCTTCCTTTGACGAGAGATGACTAGATTATGACGTAGTCGAAGCAGCTTCGGATTTGACTACAGTAGAAGTCCGGCACAGGCCCGGTGCCGGATTACCGGGCGGTACCTCTTACTACCGGTATAGGCTAAGCTGCACAGCGAAAACAATGAACTGAACCTGTGTGGTGACAGCCGAGTAAAGTCCGAACGCTTCCGATTGATTCCGAACAATGCTGATTGCGTCTAACAGTAGCAGACGCGTAGTGGGCACTTCCGACTCCGAGTGGTTCCGAACTGCGCCAAGCGCTTTCAACTGTCGTACACAAGCGTTTACAGTGGAATAAAATGGAATTGTGCCGGACAATCGGGCGTTCCGGACTGTTGGATGCCGGTCTATCGGACTTCTACTGTATTAATAAAAAACAAAACAAAGATAGGATATAACAGCCACTGAAGTTTCTGTTCTACCCTTTGAACTTCTGAAGAGGCACAAAGACAGCAGCATATAAGGACTTCTTCCACTTCATGCCTGCTTTGTAGGTTATAATGGTAGCAATTATCAGAACTGAACTTTCGTCTCATATATTTTATGCTTGCATGCGCGCTTGTAGCTATAACATACTTGTTATATATATATATATATATATTAAACAAATTTCTGATTACCCTAGGATAAATAAAGATTTGTTAACCCAATTCTATCAGCTTACAACTGTTTACATTCAGGCGCTACTGTGCGTTTCAGACGGACAAAATAAAAAGCACAATGGAGGGGGTAGGCATAAAACTAATCTTATATTAAAAAAAAAAGATTAGATTATGCCAGACTATATTTAAACACACACAATTAACGAAGTCCGGATGCTTTTGACAAGGTAATGCTTACAAGGTGGAAATAATTACGAATGCATAATACGATTCTTTTACATGTGATGACATAGATATATTTCAGATAAAAAGCAGCGGAAAACAACAATTCTTCCAGGAAATCCTCAAGCACATGTGTTCTGGAAGTGACTGATTAAAATTAGACAACGAAAAAAAAATCTAAACTTCCATGCTTTCATAATAAAGTACTTAAAAATTCAATTAAGTATTCAGTTTTTTTCCCTCCCTATTGATTCAAGTTCTTCACTTGTCAATGTATCTCTAGTGATTGCTCGTATCTCTTGTCTGAAGGTATCTGAAGTAGCGAGTTGCAATATTTACTTGATATTATTTTTTTTCGTTAAGTTAAACAAGGGTGTTTGTCAAAGATAGCTCTGCTCTGGTCAAAAGCGTTATCAGTATTTAAAAAAAAAACATTACATGATAACGTTGCTAAGATTTGACTGACACGTATATGGTAAATGTACAGTTCGTTCAACGTTGAAGGGACATTAAGCGGTGCAAAAACTGTGGAAGTAACTCACATATAAAATTATTCAATTAGGAATAGTTCATGTCACACTAAGGCGAAGTCCTACGAATGTGATAAGGTAAGTTTACGTATTTTAAGGAATCAATGGACTCTTACTAATTTTGGTTTTCGTTATTGTATACGTCATGATTTACATATTTTTTTTATTTCACGTGTACAACAATGTTTCCTTAACAACAAAGATAAGATGGGGGCGGGGGGCGGTGTACTAGAATGAAACCGTAATACTTCCTTGCTAAGCAAAAGCGTCACAACTTTAGCTTTTTGGATGAGTCTGTGGTTGAACTGAATTTATTTCAAGCCTTTAGTCTTCTCAGGATCATGTGAGGCATTGATAAGGTATTGATGTGGGGTCGTTCAAAATTACATAAGCATTCGGGGGAGGGGTAAGAGCAATATTTGCATAAAACATATTAGTGTGGATTTAAAGATCTTTGGACTATGACGACAAGAAATTTAACGAATCTTACTTAATTACAAGGAGGGGAGGTCTAAAAATGACTAATAATGTGCTTACGTAAAACTTACACGCCCCCTATTCTGATCTATCCTTACCAGTGGCGTATTCTGAATTCACAGTTCGGACTGCCACTACCTAAAGTAATCAGATTTACAGAAAGGGCACGGAGTTTACACATAGGTGTTCTGATGGTGATATGTGATCTGCCCGAAGGTCCCTGGTCACGGTGAACCGACAGTGGTTTGCCATTGTATTCCATCGGATGAAGGACGGAGTCTACAGTTTAACGTGGGATCTGAACTACCTGTGTTCCCACTGGGAATCAAACCCGGAACCCCTTGATTACAAGGGAACAAGCGTTACCACTCGCCCACAGTTTAATACCATATAGTATTAGCTAATTCTTATCAAGCAACTCAATTCATCACTGGGAGAAAAATAACTGCATTTAGAAGGAAAAAAACGTAGATTCCGGTTACAGGCGGCTTTCCTGGTGCGTGGTGCACATGCCACGGCAGGAGGACTGTATTCTGTGTTGGGGCTCAAGATTTTCTATACTGTGTTGGAAGAAACAGAACCAAGGCAGCAAGGATAGCGCAGACGTACCTGTAGGTATGTTTGGTACAGAACTGACAGGGTGGGGTTCTAGATTTTCTAGGTCATACCTTTGATTTCCATGGTCGGTGGTCTATAATTTCTTGGCCATTCTCTTGGTTTTCTTGACAGTAATCTAGATTTTCTAGGCTTAAAATTTGATTTCTTTAGCTGTTGTCTAGATTTTCTTGGTCATGCTCCTTGTTTCCATGATGGGGTCTAGATTTTCTAGACTGTACCTTTGATTTTTTAAGCGGTGGTCTAGAATTTCTTGTCCGTGCTCCTGGTTTTCTTGACGGTGGTCTAGATTTTCTGCACTACAGCTTGGACATTTTGAACGGTATTCTAGAATTTCTAGCGGTTGTTCCGTATTTTCTAGATATTGCTGTAGATTTCCTAGACCACGACTTCGACTTCTATAAACCCTTTTCTAGAATTTCTGGGTTATGCACTTGATTGCCTGTACGGTGACCTGGCTTATTTTGACTATACTACACATCGTGGTCTAGAATTTCTAGGTTGTGCTCCGGATTGTCTGTGTGGTGATCTAGAAAATCCACCCCAAATTTTCTTTAACCAATTCCACACCATATTGAATAACATAGCAGATGCCACAGATCGTTGTAAACATAAATAGGAAAAAATGTCTTGCATAATCCAAATGTATACAAAACAAACAAACAAACTTACCTTCAAATGTCTTAATTAGACAACCAAATCCAAACCTATTTAAAATATCAGAGAGGCAGGTTCTGCTTAGTTCACTTCTTCACTTCAGTGTACAAAATATTTGCCGACAGACCTCCGCCAAGAGACTCCTATTTTCACTTTATTTACTCGGTGGCCAGCATCACAAACCGTTATTTTGTTTGTAATACTCGGTAATTGCTTCTCAGCCACTACGCGCCATCACCAACCAGTCTACAGTTAGTTTTTACTACGCAGAAGGAAAATCCGTTTACGTAGTTTGTAGTCTGTGGGATCGTACAGATCGTACGGATCGTACACAGGAGTAGGACTGTGTAGTATCCGTACAAAACTATTTCAAATTGCATTAAAAGGATTTTCTGTATCCTGCAAGTGCTAACGAGGGGTAGACATTAGCGGCTGTACAGACTGATCATGGCTGAGGAATAAACCTGTACGTAGCCTGGTATAGAAAATCTTGTGTGTGATGTAGAATCTTGCTAAATTTCGCCTCTCCAGATTATCTAGACTAAAATTCAGCAATTTTTTCTCTCAGGATACTTGATACAGCTTTCGGGCTATTATTATTCCTCAATCACAAACACCTTGTGGAAGGTGAAGTTGAAAATGACGCACAGAAAAACTCACACTGTCGTATTCGGGACTCGAACCCGAACTGTCTTCGCAGTTTCCGGTTAGGTGTGCTATGCATTACTCCACCACAGTTAGGGCGTGCTATCCTGTGATTACGTAATTTTCAACTTCACCTGACGTATTTGTGATTAAGGAATAATGTTTTTTTTTTTTCCTTATTCACGAAATTGCATAAAGCCTCATTAAAAGTAAAATGCCTGCCCGTAGCGGTCCCTTGCATCGACTCCCGAAGGGGATAGCTGAACCTTTGAGGTAGAGGAATATTTCCGCATAATATGCCCTACACACAAAATATGCACAACTCGATTTGTCAATTGAGAACACTGAACGATCTCAAGTGTCAATTATAATATACTCGCCCAAGGAATGTATGAAGAAATAAAAAGTTGTATTTACATGTGAGGAAGGGATATTATCTGTACATGAACCCCCATTCGTTTCCCTTGTTTGTGAAATGCCTAACAAGCTGGTAAAATGAAAAAGTATATTCACATTTATTCCTAATCGAAATAAGCATCTCTATCGGCAAAACGGCTAAATTACTTAAGAGAATTTAATAATAATAATAATACCATTTTCCTACGGTAATGAAGTGTACACTGTATACTATAAGGCGATAACATTACCACGCCAACAATTTCCATCCCTGTATATGTCTAAGTTAACTTGGCACTACTCCGCAGAATTTCAATTGAGAGTGCGCTTACTTATTACCTTTACCTCACACATTAATTAATTTTCTTTTCTTGATTACTGGAAGAAGTTAATTTCATTTCTATTGAACTATTACATTCTCATCACCAAAATTTGACTTGTTGCTGAGTACCAGTATTGGAGCGAATGATAAAATTTAGTAAATATCCTGCATTGAGATAAAGTCACTCGTTAGTTGCCCTTGCTGCGACAACTTCATACACAAGCTATCAGGCTCACGATCGAAGACCCGCTGGTGTGTTACCTGAAAGCGTACGTAACGTTCAACGATATGGAAGCAATTAAAAATTTTATTTTCTGAAATTTCTTAACACCACTGACAACTGTGACTGTATGACCTGTCTCAGTACCTATGAACATGTATGTCAAATTTAGTGTAAATCACACGTGTATATTTGAATTAATAAAGTCATTTATATAAATTTAATTTTACAATAGGCTGGCAACACTGACAGTTGTGGTGTTTTTGGTCGGTGACACCCAACACTTTTTAGGTAGATTTCGAAGAAAATATACCTATTGAGATCGGTACGATATTTATATATTAACACGCTAGCGGCCATAATTTTGAAGATATTTGAACCAAATTTTTATATGTTGTTTCTAGGCTTAATAGCTCGGTTAAGTTCGTTAATGAGCAAAATCGGTCGCCATCTTGGATCCAAAATGGCCGCCGAACCCATTGTTGTATAGAATACACAGCCTAAACCGCTGGGGCTATTGAAATCAAATTTGGCATAAAGGTACAACATCACTTTTTGATTATGAAAATGTTACCTAATGAGTTCAAAGACGCCATCTTGGATCCAAAATGGCGGACCTAAAAATCCATTTTCCACACCGTTTGAGCTAGAGATACGAAATTTGGCATAAAGGTGCATTATGACGAGTAGCTTAGGGAAATATCACAACATTTGGGAAAAGTCGCCATCTTGGATCCAAAATGACCGCCCAAAATCCCATTTTGCACACCGTTTGAGCTGGATAAATGAAATTTTACTTGAAGTTGTACTATCACAAGTAGGTCACGACAAAATAAGAAAACTTTCAAAAAGTCGTCAACTTGGATCCAAAATGGCCGCCCCAAAAACCCAATTTCCAAATCATTGAAGGTAGAGAAACGAAATTTTCAATGAAGGTGTATGACCAAGAGTAGGTTACAATAAATGGAGCAAATCTTCCCTTTGGGGGCGCAGCCAACCGTGGGAGGGTGAAGATGTACTCCGTGGTGGTGTAGTTCTGCAGGGAGATTTTGGTTAAGATAAAGGAGGCGCATCCTCTCAAAAGCACTGAAGTTGGGGGGCGAGTCCCGGCTCCCAGCGAAACTTCGAGATCTACCTCAACCTGTAGGCCTACCGAAAGGGATTTTTTCTATTGTGTTGAATGATAAACGTTTAAGCCAAGTTTGGGGCAGATACAGTATGGAATTTTTTTTTAATGATTTGTTAAAAAGTTGGCAACAATGAGAACTGGACAACGCGGAATATCTCACATATAGCAAACGCTATATGTAATCTAGGGTTTATGTTTAATTTCTTTTAATTAGGTACATAAAAGTAATTCTTGCTTAAAGACACGTTAGTAGTATTACAAATTGCTTCCTTGAAAGAAAGAAAAAAAAGGAAATTTAGAAGAAAAAAAAACACGAAGCCTCACGTTTTTCTGTTTTTTAACGAAAGTTTTAGAAAAGAAACAAAGGTTTTTCTTTTATTCACAACACTAGTTCGTACCCATGTGTGTGGGTTCGAATACCCAAACCATCAGAACTTGTTTTACTTTCTCCTAGCTACGTCGGAACATTCAATTTTTGTTCTCTTACCAATAGCAAAAAATGGTGTCTACATTCAAAATAACACAATTTTTGGCGGCATTAATTAGCGTAAATGTTTTAATAACGTAGAAAAAAAATAAAGACAACGCGGAAGGACCAAAACAAAAACTGAACCATCAGCTGAGTTTCTAAGGACGGGGCCTACAGTTTAAGGTACTATGGACTCTGAACCACTCCGTTCAATAGTCCCAACAGATTTGAACCCGTGCCCACGTGCGCCAGGAAGTAATATTATGTGTAACGCTATACACAAGCCTATTCAACAATAAAACTGTAGTGCAGCTCCCGACTTTCATGTATACAGGGAGTATCCTTCATTCCGGCTACGGAAGAGAAAATGGGACATGAGCCTAAACTCCGAAGAAACTTTCGCGATATTGGTGTTATGTAAAATAACACCGTGGCGTCACAAGTATAGCAGCAGGTTGATACTGTGGGTTGTCGAAGTGACAACTATGCACTGAAGGTACAATCTTATGCATGAAAAGGGGGGGGGGGGACAACAAGTAACGTGAAGTTTCAATTTGTTGTATAATGCCACAAAAATATTTATTATTTGCCATTGTAACTACATATACTGGACCTTACTACAAATTCTGGACATTAAGAAAAAGTCAGATCACAGATTCAAGTTTATTGGACAGAGTGGTTAGGAAATCACGCTACCTTAAACAGTATGTCCGGTCCTTAGAAGCACAGCTGTTCGTAATAATATTGATGATGTTCAGTAATAATTTTGGTCTTTCCGCGTTGTCTTTCTTCTCTACATTATTAAAATGTTTGGAGTTGCCAACTAATTCCACCAAAAAATGTGTTATTTTGAATGTGGACACCATTTTTGCCATTGGTAGAGAACAAGAATTGAACACTCTGACGTAGATAGCATAAAGTAAAAAAAAAAAAAAAAAGTTCTGATAATTTGGGGATTCGAACTCACGCACATGAGTACCAAAAGCACGATAACCACGTGCTTAAGCCCCTCGGGCTACGGGCGCAACGCTGAGTAGTCTTCAGCTCAGGCAAGTTCCAGTACTGTCACCATTATAGAAATTTTATGTTGTTTTTTCTTTTCTTTTCGCATTCCACAGAAGTTGCAAATGCGGAGTTTATTTTGATACTCTCGACGACTTTAGTCGCTAAGCCCTTTCCGAAAGTATATAGAAAGATATACTTTCCATGGTATCAGTCCGTCTGTTCTTCGCGTCAGAAAAGAATATGCGTTGGTCAAAGTAATGAGTACTTTATTTTCTAAAATTAAAACATAAAAGAAGAAGGTAAATTTCATATGCAACGCTTTAGATACAGCTCTTCAAATACAGAACTAGTACAATACGTTATGATGATTTAATACATTTCTTGGCATATTTAACTAAAATTACAACACGGCTGGTACTCTATATAATATTAGTTTACATATTAAATACATGAACAGCACAATAAAATTCTAAATTCCTTAATATTTTCTTTCCAGCAATGTTGGCTGCTGCAGTAGCAAGCGGGATTGGAATCTTCTGGATATTCTTGATCTGTTTTATTTATGTCTGCAGAAATATGGGTAAAAAGGAGGACGTTCAGGCCCCAAGAACTGTGCGTGTTGTGGAAGTGTACACTATACAAACTGTTCCCACTCGACCGGTTCGGAGGGTACAGCATATTTCTATAGAGGTCCCAGAAGATCTTCCGCCATCGTATGCCGAAGTAATGAGAAGCGGTTCGTATCGCAACGTCACAACTATAGGAAACAGTGCGACTTCTGAATCAACTGTACCAGATCGACCGCAATCATAGCATATTACAGGAAACCGCACCTTCATCAGTTTATATCCAGTCCGAAGTTATATGGAGCAGAAATTGTACAGCTGGGTACAAACTTTGGCGCTGAGTGTGTTTCTTTTGGTTTTTCATCGACGAGGACATCATGCTGAAGTGAACTTTCGAATTAAAGCGCTTATATTTACAGCGACAAATATTTCGATAGTGTGTAGGTTGAGCCAGATTGCTCCGTGGATGCGCCAATATAAAAGAGGATCTATCATACATTGTGTGTGCGTGTGTGTTTTAAATATTTATATGAACTTGATATTAACTTAAAATTGACTGATCTAACTTAAATATGGCACTAACTTCTTACCTTATGTGACTATTACTATCCGTGCATGTTGAAGACACATCGAAAAGTATCAATCTACAATCGGGGACAAAAATTGGACCACCCTACTTGATTCACAAGACCCTGTCCACTGTTTCACAGGTACACTTAATAGCTACCCATAGGTAATTTTACTCCGTTCTTACTAATGCTTGCTCTTAAGATTTTGTACGATTCAGAGGGTGGATGATATTTTGTCCTCGACTGTACAACACACTTACTGAAATAATAGATTCAATGTGGTATTCTTTCAAATTTATCGGTCAATAATTTGTACATAGATTATGCGTTTACTCTTGAACACCTTCGCAAGAATCCGGACTCAAAATTCATTCACTGGAAAAGAGACTGTGATAACTGTCTTTAATATTTTGATATTAAACATGTGTCCTGTATACAGTGTGTTTAAAAAGTGATACTGAAGGGTGAATATGGTTATACCGAAACAAGAAAAACGTTCAAGAAATGTAAAACCATGCGTAGCTTCAGAGCTTTAAACACTTAAGGATAATGTAAACAACGATCTCCAACAAAAGATGGCAGCACTATCTCTGTATATGTATTTCTTATCGTTGCACGAAATTTTCTTGCTGTTCCTATAAATTCAAGCCTAGAGTGTTAAAACTTTCAGGGAAGAAAGTTCATAACCAATTCAAGAGCATGATCGATGCCGATTTTTAGTTTTCTTTTTTGTTCATTGTTGAAATCGCTTCATTGTTGTTGTGAATATCAAAACCTGTAAAACAATGAAGCCCTTTCAGCAATGAACAAAGAAGAAAATAAAAAATCGGCATCGATCATGCTCTTGAATTGGTTATGAGCTTTCTTCCCTGAAAGTTAACTTTCTAGGTTTGAATTTGTAGGAGCAGCAATGAAATTTCGTGTAACAGTGAAAATACATTAGACATATACGGAGGCAGTGCTGCCATCTTTTGTTGGAGATCGTTGCTTTACATTAACCTTAAATGTGCTCTAACGTAGTGACAAATGATGTAATATTTCCACAAATTATGAAGTAAATGTTAGCAAATCACAATCGAAGCTGTATCAGGACAACACAAAATTTTAACATGAGGAATCTCCTCTATACTACACATCCTTAGCCAAACTTTACTCAAATGCAATCCTCGGTTGACTGAATTGTTATTGACGTCCTACACGAGTTGGTGGGCTAAGAGCGGTTCTACAGTTTACAGTAAAGTGAGCTCCAAATCACTCCGTTCAATGGACTCCACTGGGAATTGAACCCGTGACCAAATGCAATCCTTCCGTACAACTTCTGACATTTGCTAAGCTGACCCATGGTACGATCATACGTTACGTGATTTGTCATGATGCCTCACGCATTTCGGTATCTTTAGTTCCTATGTTTTTACATTTCTGTAAATAAGCTATTTATTTCGGTCTAAGAAAAGCCCGTTTAATTTACGATCACATTTTTTAAAACACTCTGTATAATATTTGACTAAACTGTATATATGAATGTAAGTATGGTAAATAAACGTAATGTATTTTTTAGTATTCATTTTTTAATTGAGTTTATCTCTAATCAAGTAATGCTTGCGAGAACATCTTTTGAGATGGAGAATCTCCACAACACTTGTAACTTGAAGTACATTCTTTATTTATTTATTTTATATATACATACATATATTATATATATATA
>JAGDQP010011702.1:14297-52308 GCA_022664845.1 Lepisma saccharinum
ATAATACACAGCCATATTCAATCCACTACTGGATGAGGCCTCTCCCGGAGGGAGGAGGTGGTCTACTGCTCCCACGCTGACCAGACGTGTTGGGAGAGGAGAGCCGAAGCCCTCAACTGTGATCGCTACCTCTTTATTCAGGTAGCTCCCCAATTGGCCTCACGACGCTGGGTGGACGCCGCAAAGGCAACACCATCTGGAGTGCTGAAACGGTCACCCATCCAAACACTGACCAGACCCAGAGCTGCTTGACTTCGGTGATCTTACGGGAACCGGTAGACCAGCCCGGCTAGGGCGTTGCCCATATATATATATATATATATATATATGGACCAGGCTAATAACTTTGGACTTTGACCAGTCTAGTAACTTTGGACTTTGACCCGTCACGATTCGCCTTTAGCTGTTAAAATCCACACCCATGCCTCTCCCGGGACCTTCGAGCCGATTGCCTACCGCCGCAGACCACTTGGCCAGCTACATTCTTTAAAGTTGTATAAAACCATCATATTGTAAAAGCAAGTTTAAAGCAAGGAGTGTATTTCCAAACTACGCTAAATCAGTTTGATAAAATTTACAGAAAAAAAAAAAAAACGTAAGTTATATTTGAAACATCATTTATCATAAGAACTAGTGTGCTTTCACAGAAAATAAATGTGTAAATTAATGCAAGAGGTTTCACAGAACACTGTCCTACATTCCAGAGTTGAAAACGGGTCTACGCTTGCGATCCAGCCTGACCGGGGGACAGGACTTTTCAATTATTTCCTTGCGTTTGGACAGTGTTTCATTCAGGGGTGACCACAGGTGTTACGCCCACAGGACGATAAATACGACGCCGAAAACTGCAGTTTCATTATAGACCTGGTCAACAGGGTCACAGTTTCGGACCGGGTCGCAATGTTCGGGTCAGAGAATGTGACCTGGTTTCAGCTCTCTAACATTCAGCTCAAAATCGGAAAATTTTGGATTTAACATGTTTTGGAAATACACCCTACTTACGTAAGCAAATGTCTACATACTTCGAAAATTAATAATATATCTGTATACACACATAGAGATGAATCCAGCACATGATCTCAATAGAAGGTATATCCAAAACAGCTACTGAATAAGTACGGATTTAATCAATTTATTCACAACAGACTAAATTTTCCTTCAAAGTAAAACAAAACAAGCGCGACTCGCACCTGGGAATGCAGTCATTTTGAAATCCACGCTGACACTCGGCGTCGGTCCTACGTGAGTTAAACTACGTTAAATATGGTACTACGTGAGTTAAACTTGAGGTGTTTGACAATAAATTAACGTCTAATCGATTCTGTAGGTATTCTGAATAGATTTCTAGACATGCACTTCCACATTTGCAAAGTTCTTTTTTAATCACCATGTAGAAGTAACGAAGGTATCACTGTCATTAAATCACTAGTAAACAGATTTTCAAAAACGTAAGCGCACTACAGGACACTACAAGATTCTTTGATACACCGAGAAATATCATTCAAACAAAGCTTAATCAAAATTAGTTTTAAAAATACGAGGGCCATTCTAAAAGTAAAGAACGTTTCTTCCTCTAGACATTTTTATTTCTTATTTCACAACACATTTAACCTTAGCTACTTTTCTACGTAGTCTCCGTTCAAATTTAAACATTTGTCGTAGCGTTTCACCAGCTTTCATATGCCTTCTTCATACTCAGTTGCCGCCAAGTTGTTGAACCAGTCACTGACGCCCTCGTTCAGTTCCTTTTGACTTCCACAGTGGTTTCAGCCCCAAAATCCTTCAACTGTTCTTGAAATTTCAGGAAAGAACGAACTCAGTCTATCTACAGTGTAACGTCTATATCCTGCTGATTTTTTCTTCTTCAATCCTTGATTTGAGTTCGTCAGTCACAACTGAAGGTCTGCCAGAGCGTTTTTCATCATGAATATTCGCCCATCTGTCAATAAACATGATGCACTATTTTAGAACTGAAGCTTCATTCATCACATTACCATGAACCTCGGTAAATTTCGATAGGGCGGACTTTTCTCGCATTCAAAAAGCGTATTACACTACGAACCTCATACTTAGCGGGATCGTCAATTTTGTCACACATTTTAAAGTCGCGCAAATATACAGTAAACGACCGTAGCGGCTCACTGTTAGCATCAGACTTGCGCGAAGGAACGGGAAAGTCAATGACACGGTGGAAGGATGGTGGTAGAACTGCGCGGCTTGTCAGATCAAAACGTTCTTTACTTTTAGAATGAGCCTCGTACATAAATAAAAGCTGTGTAAGTATGGCCAAGAAAAGTGACCTTAAATATTGAAAAATACTTTCTTGGGTCATATTTGTAAGGAACGTAGACTTGCCATAATGCTCAAATCTTTTCTAGATCGTTCATTCAGAATCTGAAAAATTATTACTAATGTTTAAATTGTAAAAACAACACTTTACATTTTAAAAAGTGTTAAAATGCAACCCACAACTAAAACTTAACAGTAGTTCTTTCGGAAAAAAATATCTATATTTCAGAACTTAAAGTCATCTTCTACACCATGACACTTCTTTAAAAAATCGTTACCAAACGCTTCGTTAAAGAAACTCCGAATTCCTAACTAGCAACCCAAGTCTTTAACAAAATGTTGAGGTTTATTCAGAAAAATAGTATCTCAGGTTAAAAATTCTTTCACAAATAAAATAACTAGTCAGTTTACACTATTTCGATTCGTCGTCTCTTCATCAAGCACCTTTGCAAATTCAGCACGTTAAAAACATTGTAGCAAACGAGGATTTTGTACTGAAAATATGCACTGCTTAATACATTACAGCAGGCCTACAAAATAATTCATCGCAAAAACGCAAAAATTCACCTCCTGTAATAATTATCACACAATTACACAAGTTGTTAATACAAAATTCTTTTAATTTGCTCTATTTACAATTTAAATTCGTATTTAATTTCGTTTAATTGGTAATCAGATCAACATATTTTTACCTTAAAAGAGAGGAACGGAAATTTATGCAAAGGAAGGGAATGGAGTGTATTTTTCTTTCTCTTGTTATGGACCAACCACAGGAAATTTCGTTTCATAATTTGATCTATCTTATAAGGCAGACACTTACGAAACTTCTCCAAAATAATAATTAGATTCTGAGTTCAGTTCATCGAGTTTGGAGGTAGGAAGTCTCTATCCTGACAGAACGCAGTCAGTCACAACTTTTCTGTCACATTCCGTTGCATAATATTCACGGTAACGAACAATTGTTTAGTCTATTCGAAGATATTTGAAATCACACATCTCGCTAGTATAAACAGGGTGACAAACACGTCTCGGTTTCCGCAAAATTGCCCCAGTGTCCCGACGATCTTTCTCGGAACGTTCAAATGTCCCACAAACAACAAACTGAAACACAGAAAGTAGAGTTCCCAAAATTTTCTTCTTTACAAAACGGCATATTGCATTTTAAACAAGAAGTATAAATACACGAAAACAAGGAAAAATAATAGTTTTGAAAAATTGAATCTTAAAAAACTCATCACTTTTAGACCCTTCACCAGACAGAGCAGAGATTATGTATTAGATTTGTGGTACTGTTGAACAAGTATTGTTTCAGTTAATATTTCAGTATAGAATTAAGCACCACACAAGTCCTTCAAATAGGTAATTCCAATGGTTGGTTTGCCAGTCCATTTCCTTCAACTGACCACAAGTTTTTTTTTTTTAATCCAAAGCTGCATGAGTTCAACATAAAGACGCTCAATATGATTATCTATGTGATAAACGAATCTAAATAGGCATTCAATGTTCTCATTTGTAAAATGAGCGACTAGAAGACAACATTATTATCCACGGGCGAACTGGTAACCAAAGATCCCTCCGGGTAGTGAGTGTTGTAGCGCGTGGGCCCCAAAAATAAATTGAAAGGGGCCTTAGGATGCTGATCAAGTCTCAAAATACAAAATATCAAGTACATCCAGTGCCTTAAAAGAATATGAATGTATGAGAGGAACGTCAGGGCCTATTACCATTAAACTTTACACGCCCCCTTCATATGGTTTGTGAGGGCCCTACAGTAGGCCTGCTGAGATTATAACTTCAAAACTGCCTATATGTTGGTCATAAGTAAAGCCCGGATTTTTATGTAGCATAAAGTACCGAAATATGTACATAAAAATGTAATGAAAATTGTCAAAATATGTAATAAAATATGTAGGATCAATAAAATATGTAACATACAGGTACATAGGGATTATTACCAATATTCTATAATATTGAAGAAAATTTTGCAGAACTTTTGCTCATTACAAATGTACGTAAGGTGATTTCGAAGTTCTGTACTTTTAATTACAAAAATAGCTCTCAGATTATTTAAAAATACACATTTGAACAATAAATTGCATGTAAACAATAGAAAGAGAAATTTAAATTAAAAATATTGGAAAAGATCACAAGAGTTGCTTAGTAAATTAATTATATTTCAGACAGGGACTATTCTTATGTTAACTTTACATATTTCGATGAAGGAAGAGGTGCGTAAATAAAAATTGTTAATCTAAAATGTTGTTAACGATTAGCTAAATATTGAAGGATTATATAAATAAGTACATGAAAATGAATAACTTCTATGATGCAATATTCTGCATACGTAACTTCTAGTTAACGTAATAGTCTCAAATATGATACTTCAAGACGAGAAAATTTAAATTACAAAGAAATCGTATACACTTATCCAATGAAGTTATCCAATCGCTGAAAGGATTCTTAGGTGTTCCCATGATCTAATACACACCAAAATTTCATCCACCTATTTCAAAGCATACTCTAGCTCTAGCATACTCCCCCTCCCCCCTTTACACAAAAGCTTCAGAAAGTTTCGTTTTTCTACCCAGACCAAAACCACTGAAAATCTTAATTTAAAACAATTGAAAAGCTCACATATAAATGAAAAATAATACACTTACATAGTCTGGTTCACTTTCCGCTCTAAAAATGAATGTCGCACTAACACCCACTTAGAATATAAACAAACTTCATTTCTCTGCTGTTTATTTAATACGCTACATGTCACACACGATCTCACCACTATTTCATACAAAAAATTTGATATTTTAGAAAGTATTCTAAATTAGATTTTCAGTTGTGTATTAAAAAAATGCATCCCACATTTCAAATAATTTGTTTTTTCCTTCAGTTTCAAGAAAACACCACCGTTGAACAGGAACTCACTTTGAAAAACAGTGCAGTACAATATACTTTTCCACGTTTTCACAGGTCATGGAAAGACGCCTGTCGGACAAAATGTTTTTGTACGCTGAAAATGATCTTTCCACATCACATGAAATTACAGGGGCGTATTTAAGAAGCGGTACATGCTCTGGGGAAATATCTCCGGGTATCTCTACTTCTTCACCACTAAGTACCTTCTTCACAATTGCAAAGAGGGCATATCCAGGATTTCTTTCTAACACTTTCTTCAATTTTTCTAATACTTTGGGACTGATCTCCCCTCCTGCATTAGTGATTTTTTCTTTGGCATCTTCAATAACATCCAGGGAGTTCTGCAGGGAAAATCCAGAAGTTTCCAGTTCCTTGATACTTCCAGAAAGAAAACCAAAGTTGCTTGCAATGTATGGAATTGAGGAGGCAATTTTGGAGTCAGTGAAGGCAGCCTGAGCTTCACGCACTGAAATAGCTGTCTCAGGAGGAAACATACCAACGACAGTCTTTACTTGCGTAAAATACTTGCTGTAAAAATCACAGCCTCAATCCACGTACCCCACCGTGAAACAACTGGTTCAGGAGGTAAAGGAACATCCGGCAAATGTTTCCTGTAACAATTAACACGATTTGGAGCTTTCACAAACAATTTTTTTGTGCTTGAGATAAGTCCATTCACAAGGGGGAAATTGCTTCTTATATCCTCGGCCACACGTTGAAGTCCGTGAGCAAGACATGTGAAATGAACTAAATTAGGAAAAAACACTTTCAATGAACTTGCCGCTTTCAGCATATATGCTGCCGCATCTGAATACAAAACTAACACCTTTTCCTCTCTTATTCCCTGAGGCCAAATCACTTTAAGTTCACTATTTACGAATCTAGAAGTGTTTTGA
The DNA here is from genome assembly GCA_022664845.1 of Lepisma saccharinum. Lineage (NCBI taxonomy): Eukaryota > Metazoa > Arthropoda > Insecta > Zygentoma > Lepismatidae > Lepisma > Lepisma saccharinum. Next base: position 20,399 of record JAGDQP010011702.1, read on the forward strand.
TGGTCTGTAAGTTCTGATGGTCTCGAACATATCAGAAAAAGCTTTGATGGAGTTGTAACATCTAGTTTCCCTACAATTAAATTAGCTATATAGTGCCCTAATGCGTCCGTAGTTTCATCTACGGCCACCCATATAAAGGATTCTCCTATTTCACACCTAACTTTCTCTATGCTTTCTAAAGTAGCAGACATTAATATAATTCTTGCGCAATGTCGATTCATCTGGAATTTGTCGTTTACAATACTTTTCCAAGAACGACCGGTATTCATCCACCTGAAGCTTGTTCCAAGGAATATTAGCAGCCACCATTGCACTACACATGTCCTTGAAAAATTCATTGTTCGCGGGTCTTTCTTGATTAATCTGCGTGAGAAGCACTTGCTTGTTTTTTGATCTCTTTTGTTTATTCCGAAAGTGGAGAGCACTTCACGCATGTTGTTCCAATTGAGATTTCATGGAACATCCAACTTTTTTGTCACACGCTGTACACACAACAATTTTTCCATAAGTCGTGAATGCATCATCCACAGCGATCCACGATTTTAGTTTTATCCCCAACGTCGATGCAACCGGAGTCATGCTGTCAAAATATCACTTCACCAAGAGAAAACATGTAATTCTCAAAAGAGCGGTTAGCAATAGCACGCGTGGTCTTTACTTCCAAACAACGCAGTGGTAAATAATGAATTGCCAAGAAATAGTTTCAAGAAGACTGAAATAAATACAAAGAGTCGGGAATTCCATGGTTCAAACCCCTAGGCGAAGCTTTCATTGAAATGTCACGTGATTTTCCAAGCATTTCCTCCTTCCCAAAAATAGCATGAACTCGAGGGCAGAGACACTATCTGATCTACTTTATCTTTTCCAGTTTTAGAACGTTGTAAAATCTGGACACCGAAAAAAATTCTGCAGAAAAAAAAGTTGCTAGAGGAAATCCATTAAAATATGTAAGAAATATGTAGTATCACAAGAAATATGTAACATGGCCTGAAATATGTAAAATATGTAAAATGAAATTTATTCATAATGGTCCTGACCACTTGATTCATGCATATTTGCTAGTTTTTTGTGTCTACATACATCCAGTTACAATATGTAATTACATACAAATCCGGGCTCTAGTCATAAGTCTTGTGTCAAAATTGCTCATTCTGGAAGAACGGTAAGACCATAACGCTAGCACTAGTAGTAGAAATGGATTAAGTGGTCTTCTTTATTGAGTAACATTACGCTTCCGGGAGAAAAGGTCGCCAATCCGCCCTTGCTATTATCACAGTGTTTCACGTATCTTAACAGTAATGTTACATCGTCACATGACTAAGCCATGAACAACATAACTCATCCAGAGGATATTTATTTTTCAACAGGGTAGTTATAATGCGGGATATTTGAAAAGAAGTCGGAACAAAAGAAATTAAAAATAAAGGGAGAGTGGTTGCCCATTGGATGTAAGTGTGATGATCTCGTTTGAGCTGTGCAGTGAACACAATAAAATCTTACATCACAATGCTTTAGTGATTTTCTAAATTTTCAGGTACCTTTCAATGCAACACCTTTGGCAAACTATTTTCTTTTAGCTATTTTAGTAACTAGGTCTGTCATACAAGTGCAATGCTCTTTAAAATAAAGAAACATCCATGCATGCCTCCGCCGGGATTCTAACCCATAACCTCGTGGAGACCTCATAACCACTAAAGTTGACCTATTTCAATGTAAGTTTCGAATATTACAGAATAGCATATTCCCTACACGCCGCAATCGTTCGGTACAGAAGAGTTAACGAAATAATTATGAAAAAAAAAAAAAAAATTGTAAACATTTTCCCCGTTACTCGTACCTGTACACTGCACAATTACCACCGTAAGCTGTAATATCAAGTCTTTCTGTGCTTCACATACGACGTTCATTATTCGTAGGAAATACCAAATAAACAGACGTAGCGCCATTTGATAAAATAAAACTGGATATACCAGATTGTTAACACTGCCAATTCGATCAAATCACATTTCAACTCAAATACTCTATTGATATATAAATAAATAAGTAAAAAAAAAAACTCCTCAAAACGTCAATTTATTTTACCATGATTTTCACAATTTATTATGAAATGTTTATTATATTTATCACTGTAGCAAGTCGATTCTAAGCTGGAAGTTTGACTCTCTGCATCTTGAAAACTAGGTGGATTTTCACCTATGTGGAAAATAATAATAATATATATTTCTTGTTTCGGTGATAGTAATCACTTTGCAAAGTCTGTACCCATAATTTAAGACCATTCGGTATACTTTCTCTTCTTTTGAGAACGAATATAACATAACACAGCTGGAAGACTATCGTGTATTCGGGCAACTAGTTTCTGTAATTTGCTCACCCTGTATACTGTATGTAAGAATATGAACAACTGAGGGCAGAGTTTGACACGCAGTTTCAAATCCTTGGAGCTCACTGTTCAATGAACTGAATCATTACAATCATCAAGTCAGTGTAGCCTCAAAGCAACGAAAAATCTTCCTTTTATCTCAAGAAAGAAAATGGCACTTGCAACGAAACAAAGGAAAGTGCATTTAAAAACTATTTCAGTTCAAGCGAAAGGGTAAAATAGAATTACAGAACTTCCATGACATTGATCCCGTCCGAATGGAACCCTTGATCAAATTCTCCTTTTGTCTCTTCTTCCTCTTTTTTTGGGGGGGGAGGGGGATGAATGACTACTGAAAGACGTGAGAAATTACGCAAAAGAAAGTTTATAAGTAAGCTGCCTTCTCGGAGATATATTTTTAAAATTTAATTTAATTCTAATAACTCTAGTACAGGGTTTCTCAACGTGGGGGTCGCTGTTGTGTACAAGGGAGTTGCAAGAGGAGTTGGAAAAATAAACTAGATATCAGCGTCCGATTAATTGATAAAAAAATGTATTTGGTAAAAAAAAAATCTACATTATTTCTCCACATACTCCCCTCAAAGTTAGGTAATTGTACGGAGACACTAGCATTCACCTAGGAAATGTTGCTATACACACAGCCATTTGGGGCCCTGGACTGTTGACTCCCGCCCTGGGTTATTAGCTTTGTTAGGACCCCTGTTACCTATTGTCTATGGTCGAAGGGTAATTCATTTACCTTTTGTGGTGCTCCTGATCTAATGGGAGCCCTGGGTAACCCCTTTAGAAACAAGAACACGAAGAACGCCAAGGAACGGAGAAAACAATTAGGCCTACTCCAAAAGCCAAGAAGCAAACCGAGCATGAACAAAACTGGAAAGGGCGTGAAAGAAACAAAAGCTATCTTCGGAGAGTCCAAGTCAAGTGAAGATGGTCAAGAGATATTGCTTGTCTCTACTGTGGTGATTTCTACGCTCGTTTAACAGAGGGGTGGATATCGTGTGTTTTGTGCAAAAAGTGGTCACACAATTCATGTGTTGACATAGATAGTGACGATGATGAAACAGTACTTATGTGTGAATTATGTACATCATAAAATAGACGTTTTTCAAGGTACCCCATTCTTCAACCCCGCAAACACCAGAGTAAGACAGTTTGCACTCTTTCTTTCTTCTTATTTTTTAAAATAAAAAAACCTACATTATTCATTTTGGGGTGTGTTTTTCAGTGTGTAATATTTAATAAAGGTTTGAAAAACAAATTTAACATTTTGTTTTGGTTTAAACTTTAATATTGTGATCTATATTAATATTTTAAATTAAGTACCCCATTCTGCCCCGAGTTCCCCTATATGTAATTCAGATCTGTTGTTCAAATATTTCTGGGAAAAGGAAAGATGTTAATAGTATAACAATCATGCAAAACGTACTAGCATAGATGTAAAGAAAGATCTCTCTGATACCAGTTTAAGTTGCAATTCGAACGCCAGCTTTTTCCAGCGTTCATTTAGTTACTTCAAAAATATGTTGGTGGCATCAGCAAAGAACATGGTGAAATACTTCATCAATATATTAAGACCATGGCACATAACCATCATGGTAAATATAACATAATTATGATGTCCATGTTTAAAAAGAAACGTAAAAACGAAAGAAGTGCATTTAATAGTCCCTATTTACTGAACAAGTCCTTACAAGTCGCTACTTCTTTGACATATGTAAGGCTTATTATGTTCTTTTTCTTTATCCATACTGTAGTAAATTTTGTAGGTTTGTTTGATATTAATTTCATTTATTTACAATATATAAGAATAGACAAAAATATAGTAAATTCTGAGCATTAAAAAAAAACTAAAATTCACTCCTCCCCACCCACATCCCATCCCAAAAATTGCCTTATGAAAATAATCTCGAGTCATCCTCGAAATCAATATAAAAAAATAACTCTTTTGATAAATCACTACTATTTCAGAGAATTATAAAATACTTAAAAGCAATACAATTACAGTATTTGAATTATAAATTACATTTGCGTGAAAGACCAAATTTGACGTTACTTCTGAAATTAGCAGCAAAAATTCATTCTGAATCACTTATTTTGAGGAAAGAAATAAACCTTCATCGACCGTTAAAATGGTCTGTGTAATTTGCATTTGCTTAAGCCCGTCACATGTCTATGGGATTGCATCCCTCAGTTAGCACACCACTCGTAGGAAAAGGATATAAACGAGGTGGTCGCGGCTATTCTTCTAAGTACCAACAAACATTCTTCTGGTGAGACTGAAAAAAATTGGATGCGTGGGGGCATGAATCGACGCTTGTGGGCAAAGGGGAGTTCGCCGCTCTAATGCATTACCAAAGTCAGCGACACTGACCTCTAGACCACGGGAGATGGGTTTTACAAGTTATTAAATTACCTAAATGACGATGAAGAAGGTCTAAAAAACTAAAAATTTTCTGAACCAAGGACAAAGAAATCCAGGAAATTTTACACAAGTTTGATTAAATAAATGAAAATGCTCTTAAACAGGAAAACTAGTTCGCTCGCAAACTCTGGTTAAGTTATCCAGAATTTCTGTGAAATAAACTATAGAAGTAAACCACATAATGAATACTGAAGACTAGCAAAGAGTCTTGAGAGTTTTACACGTTATTTTCATCAAGAAGTTTTAAAGTAGTTATTGAACGTGTAAATGTTGTCTCGTTTGATGTGGGGAAAGAGGTAGATACTGTATGCAAAACCTATTATGTAACAGCAAAACATTTAACATGACCACCTTGAGATAAACTTTTCTGTACAATATCAATTTAAATAGTCAACACCACCCAAGGCCAAGCGACTGTACTATGTTTCCAAGATTTATATGAAAGTTTATTATTAACATTATAAATGAGCGGTGAGCTCAAAGGACAGGACCTACAGTTTTTCTTGGCAAGTGGGCTCCGAACCACTCCGTTCATTGGATCCTTGAACTCGGGTACCACGCGCACAGAAAGCGAGTGCGCTAATCTCTGAGCCAACCAGGTCCTAACTACTAGACGGTTTATGTCATATTTTCACACCTATTAATAACCGAGTGCTTTCAGAAAAAATCAGACAATTTTCGCCAGAGTTATTTGAGTGGAGAGGTCTCTAAAATTTAATATTCTTTCTAAACACGCCTACAGAAACCGAAACCGAGACAATCGTTAGAAAACATCAAGTTCTAATATACTGGAAATTTTTTGCAGTTCGTATGAAAATTCAGAGTAAAACTTTGGTAAACTTTATTTTATATGGTCCAGTCTAGTAACTGTTGACTTCGGCCCGTCACAATAGACGATGCCCCTAGTTAAAAGACACCCATGCCGGGACTCGAGCCTGGGACCGCACGACTACCCGGTCGGCATGAAAATTCAGGGATAATACCTTATCAAAGCGACCGCAAATTGTGTTTACCCTCTTTTCGTCACACTGAATTCGCATCATACATGCCCTTGAAATAGATTGTTTAGTCATGTTGAGGAAAGAAGTAAGATACAAAGACCTACTAGAATGACTTCAGCTTAATTTGATTACATAATTTCCAATATGTTAACATGTATTAATCTAATTTTCTCGTTCCACCTCCTCCTGCCCCTAGATAAGATAGGAAAAACAACAACATAATACACAATGAATCTAAAAGTGAAATTTAAAGTGGAGTTTTGCACTTGTCTGCATAATGTCAAATGTATGGGATATATGAACAATAATGATTGTGATTACAACATTCAAAAGAAGTTTCTGCAAGTTGATAAACAGATATATTGGAAAAGATAGATTTCATTAAACAATAGAACTTGAACACGATAAAAATCTAAGAACCAAAACAACGAGCTAAAAAAACAATAACAACTGAATTAACATATACCGGATGGTTCTGAAATACCGCGCACCAGGGCTATAACTAGGCTCCTATTTAGGGTTGCCAGACGTCCCGGTTTACAAGAGAAGAATTAATTGTCCCGAATAATGCTTTCGGGACGCCTGTTTGTTCCGTTTTTTTTTGTTTGTTTTTTTGTCACTGTGAATTCATTCTTAGTGTTCCTGAGCCTCATACTAACGTGGAAAGGGTATTTTTCATCACGATTGTGTAAGCCAGCATCAATATCAGGAGGCTATGGTTGATATTATAGGTAATATATGGTGTAATGTTATTTCCTTCAATATATAATATATGGAAATGGATGTCTGTAATTTCCCGGTTTTTCAATTGAAAATCTAGTAACAATACTCCTATTGCACATAGATCAATGAAACAAAAAAATGTCGATACAAAGTGCGCATGTAGAATCACATGGTGATGATGTTGAAAGCAGTGGCGTATCGATAAAATACCTCTATGGGCCCGGGGGCACTTTTTGATAGCTCATACTGTTTGGAAGTTACAAGAGATAATTGGTAGGTCAACAGTAATATGATCTGGAACAGTGATGCCCCACACTGTTTGGCCCATGGGCCACATTAAAATTTAGCAGGATCTTTTCTCTAACATGAATAGAATACAAATCGTACGCATCGTTTAACTGCAGCTTTTAAACGCTAATTACACTGTTTGCATTCTGTCTTTTCTCAGACAGAAAAAAATCTTATGACGTGTTCATAGTCAACAAATGCAACATATGTGGCACGACGGGTCTGGCCCACGGGCCGTAGGTTGGACATCCCTGATGTACAGGGATTTTGGGCCATTTCGGATGCTGTTACTCAAAGGGAATAAAAAAATAAAAAGAGTTCAGAACTAATGTAAATTACGAAATTGGATATCCGGAATCAAATTGCGAAATTTTCGAAAACTGTCTCGTGCCAGAATACCTCTACAGGGAAAGGGGCAACTTCAAAATTTTAAATAGAAACAAGGGAAGGCTTCATTTTGCTTTCATCGAAACGAACATGAAATTCTAAACAACTTTTGAGGAAACAGTTTTTGATATCACACACCTTTTAGCAGTTAAAAGAGCTAATCGATACGTCAACTGTTGACCTTCCAATGACAATAAAACGATTTTTAAAATGGAGACGGAAATCTATTTTCAGTAAAAATAAATTTAGTGTAAGAGTGACAAGAATCGGTTCATGTGATTTAATTATTCAGATATTTTAATTTCAACTAGTTTCATTTCCGCATCTAAAACCAAGTTTCAAATTTCGGATCTCTGACCTGGGAAGTTTGGAAATTGAATTTCGAACCGGAGTCACTTGGAAATTCATAGCGGTATTTCTGTACTACTAAATACATTACAGGTTTTAATTACAACTATGACAATGACTATCAATACAGGATTACAATATAATTAGAATCTTGCATTCAAGTCAACCATACTGCATAAAATTGTTTCCTATTTCAGATTATGTTCCTATGTCCGTGAAGTGTCTATTACAAGTATAAACGAAATAATATAAAGCTACTTTTAAAAAGAAAAAAAAACTTGGTATTTTCGGAAATTGAACCCCTGCCTCCCGGCCAGCAATTCAATACTCTACCAATATGATAAGTCGACAGCTACCGACAAACGGTTTGGTACCGTCCTTGATCCTTCACTTAGTTTAGCAAAATGCTCACAGATAACACTCCACGGATGATTTTTCTGAGGCCAACTAATCTACTTGAGACAGGCCTAAGCCGTAGTGCTGTTATCAACTAATCTTTGCACTCTAACCACTATGAATTCTTTACATACAGCATAGACAACAAATCATAGTATTATTATGTATTAAAAGTAAGAGAGAAGACATCTTAAACCGCACAAAAAGTAAACAATGAGATCATGGAACTTGTAACAGATAAAGCGCAAAGCAAAGAACTGTTAGAAAGCATAATTGCGCCTACACACAGTTTACCGAGCCTTCTATTGCGCGCAGAACGTACAAGACTACCAGCGTGATGATAACCGCGACAAAATGGTAAAATTTTACAAATCTAATTTTTGATTATTGCTTACGGGTTATTAACTTTAAATTAGACGATTTGAAACAGATCAGTGTGACAAAGAAAAGGACTGAATATATATGGCTTGCGCAAGGACCATTTTCTCCTAGATTCTTTCCTTGCTTGGCGCCCTCAAAGTCTGCCTTCCCTTCCCGCAGTCGCGGAGGATGCGGATCTGTACCTACGCCACTGGTTATACGTTGCGCACCGAACAAACAACCCGTGTTGGACTCTTTTTGGTAAGAATTCTTGCCACCCACTCAATAAGATGATGGACAATACAGAATGAGAACAAAAATGTTAAGAACATTAAAAGGATTGAACCTGAAACAAATGCAAACAGTGTTGGATTTGCCAGGGGGGTGCAGGGGATTTTCCCTGTTGCGTGAGGATTTCATCCCTGGTTGTTGATTCCGAATATCACCCGAACCTGGGTTACAATCTTTCTATTTCTACCAAAACAGGTACTATGTCGACAGCTAGCAACCACTAATCTTAGGATCCCCCTTCGTAATTTATAACAAATCGAACACTGAATGCAAGTACAACATAACACAAAATTGGAGAAAATCGCGTCAAGCATGTGAGAAATATCAACAATGGCATGAAGAAACAAGAAAGCAGGTAGAAAAAAAAACATACCTATAGTTCTATGGGCGGAAAAGCCAAAGAGTTAACGTGGGATTTATTTAGCAAAAAGAAACATGGCGCCGCTAGGGTTTCGTTGGTAGCTTATTCAGTATTTCGTTGCCACGAATACGAAATGTTTAAGCACGTCATTCTAACGGACAGAAGGAGACAGTTTGTATTGTACGACTAATCTAAAAGTGATTAAAAAAAAAAAATATATCAAGGCGCCCGGAGTGAGCGTTCATCTTCAAACTACAGATATGATAGCAGCTGATTAGATAATAGTATTTTCGCGTGCACAGTATTTCTTGAATATTTCACAAAAGCCTCAAGGAGCCCATTTTAGAAGAAAAAAAACTACATATCGGACCAAGCACGAAAAACGACGGAGTATGTTTTGGCGGATTATAACAGCATCGTTATTAACAATACTGTTAATTAAACCGAACAGCCACGGCTGAGTTGCTGACTGGAAGCTTTTGGGTTGAAGCTTCTGGGTTCCCCTTAGGAACCAATTGTTCCGGCGGTCGACCTAGCCTTTTCCAGTTTTTTTTTTTTTTTTTTTTTTTTTTTCACCGTTACACCAGACTAATGACGAGATGGTCTTCAAATTAGTCTCCGACCGATTTGCTTCCCACATCCCCTACCCTACACTATCTCGGCCCAAGCCAAAGATGCTGAAGACAATAAATAAAAATCCAATTCAAAATCCTAGTACTGTTACGTTTTCGAAAATAATTTTATCCTTTTACATCGGACTCTATTTTCCCTAGCTACTTTTCTTTCTTAATACTTGCCGCAAATTTCATACGTCTTCTTGTAACATTCTCCTCGATCAGCTTTAAAAGCAATGTAAAGCCAAGATGTACGATAAGAGATGGCAGCAGTATCTCCGTATATGTGTAATGTATTTTTATCGTTGCACGAAATTTCAATACTGCTCCTACAAATTCAAGCCTAGAGAGTTCAAACTTTCAGGGAACAAAGTTCATAACCAATTGCAGAGTTCTATCCGTGCCGATTTTATTTTTGTTTTCTTTCTTGTTCATTGTTGAAAGTGCTTCATTGTTATATCCATAACAATGAAACGATTTTAACAATGAACAAGAAAGAAAATGAAAAATCAGCACGGATAGAACTCTGGAACTTTCTTCCTTGAAAGTCTGAACGTGTTTTAACTTAGACATGGCAAAACGGGTCAAGATACACATACAAAAATCAGAACCCTGAATTAATCTCAATTCAGGTGTGTAAGGCGGTAATCATTAACTACTTTTTTGTGCCATATTTTTGTTTCGCTGTATCACTATTCTTATTGTACATGCTATTTTATTTCTATCCTTGTCATGATTGGAAAGATTTTGCATGTTTCTTTTGACAAAAATTCGGTAGCTTAAACTTCGCCACCGAGCAGCCGTAGCTCAGTGGCAGAGCGTTGGCGTAGCATTCGGAAAGTCGTGGGTTCGATCCCAGAAGCCGACCATCCTGACTAAAGTATTTTCAGTTTTTTTTTCTCAGTCATACCAGGTAAATGTTGGAGCGGCACCTTCAACATAGGCCCTGGAAGACACCTTTCCCTATCCAGGCCTGAGTCTTAGATGCCTAAAGGCCATAAATAAATTCAAATTCTCAAAACTTCGCCCATTTTAATAAGATCAATTCAACTTCATGTACAACTGCTGGTTAATAGTCAATTATCAATTTCCAAGAAAAGTTCACAAATAAAAGTGCATATCTATGCTATAATAATATAATGAAACGCATTAAAAATAAAAACCAAGTACTGCTACGTGTGCAAACAACTATCTTTGTGTACGTATTTATATGTACGTGGGAAATGGAATAACCAAGATGTGAATATCTTGAGTGTAACCTTGTTATATCTGCATCCTAGCAACCTTTGGAAGTCACTTCAAACGTCTCCATGTCAAATTACAACAACAACAACAAAAAAATCAATTACTGCGCGGCAACATGTTGGTTCTTCTTTGTGTATCAAAATACACGTTCCAATAATGATTGAGCGGAGCAACTTTTTTTAAAATTTTTATTACTAATATGACGACGAGTAGCAGCCTTCCAATTAATCCCTTCCCACTTTCGACAGACGCATAGCAGGATATAACAACAAACTATATAGAGTATATAAAAGAGTACAGTAAAAAATATATAGAAAAAGTAAATATTAATGAGAAGAAGAAGTCTTTATTAACGCACTGTAATATTTACATATTTTAATATCCACTCCTTGCAGCATGCATAAATATTTATATTCCTCTCCTTTTTCTACAATTTTCAGAGTTTATTTTATACACCAGGTAGTTAGGAAATAAAAGGCCGAAATGCACAATGTTCAAATTTCATCTTGTCTTCTATTCTACCCGACCTATGGAACTGTACATAATCCCCGTTGAAGTTCACTGCAAAAGGCAGACTTCACACCATATAAAAGTGTCAAAGGGTGTGTTATACTGCACTGAGTAACATGTTGGACCAGTATGATTTACGGGTAATCTTGTTGCATGAGTTCAAACTGGCACATACAGCAGTAGAAGCATTATCAGTGGTGAGGGCACGGAGCGTAGTCCACTTCAGAATGGACAGCGCGTTGCTTATATGAAGAGTTTTCAGTCGGGCCGGGACTAGAGTCTTCAAGATGAGGAAAGCAGAGAACGACATGCCTGGACCACCATCAAGAAACGAGCTCGACAGTTCAAAGTTTCCACTTCAACCATTTTAGCCCCAGTACACAAGAGACCAAATTTTAGAAAAAGCTGAACATTTCAGGAATTGTTTTTAAATACCTAATTGACCAAATCCCAAATGTCCTATAAAATCCTATGAGAGCCTCATTTCCAAAATGGCGTACAAAGTTGGCGGTCGCCCTACATGCATACGATTTTGGTTTTCCACTCATAACTCAAGAACTAATCAAGATATTTCAATTCTGTAAAAAGATTTGTATTTTAGAGAAACGGTTCTATAATTTTTTGTAGAAATATATATATTTTTTTGCGTAAAATCTTACGAAATGCAGTTATTCATCCTCAAACTGAAAGAAAAAAAAATGACTTTTCAAAATTCAATTTTCGTACTTCGCAATGAAATGCTTCTAAACCGTAAGGAACTCGTAAAAAGTTCGAAATACTTTCGATTGTATATTTCATAAGTTCTATCTATCTATATATTAAAAACAAGAAAAAAGAATCGTCCAAATCAGACAAAAGATAACGGAGATATTTAACTTTCTATCAAACAAAGCCACGCCAGACCTAAGTGTGCTCAATGTTCAATGAAGTGGTGTTACATAAATCTTTTCATTTATTCATTTATCATTTAAAATTTTGAACGAATTTTTACTTATGTTTATTTTCTTTCATTAACATGCTACAAAAATATAGGACGTGTCATTCATTTCAACCAGACTTATTTTTTCGTTTGCCTCCTCTTTCGGCCTTATTTGACAAGAAAGGTTTTTTTTATGCTTGGCTGTTTATCGTTTGAGTGTGTTGCAATCACAAAAGTTTAAAGTTGTTAATAACAAGGCATTTTGTGAACAACGGGTACATGAGAGCTGAAGTGACAACTAGCCGCATAAAACACGCAAAGGAAACCTGTATTGTAAACTTTGATCAACCACTACATTAGAAGGCCGTTGAAATTTTAGTATCATCAGAAACAGAAACGAAGCTATCGAAAGTATTGTGTTAGTTCCAAATTTCACCACCAGAGGCGATGGTGGAGCTAGTAGTCATTGCCAGGATTGCAGTACTTTACTACTAGCATCCTACCAAATTTAGTACCAGACTATCCTTGGCATTTCTGGCATCTTGAGAGGTGAAGGCGGTTAAGCGTGAGACTGACCACACCACCTCACTTCGTGCCGCCGTTGGTAGAGAGTATGTGGAGCGCTAACGTTTCTTCATCGCACAGGGCATACCTTTACCTTTGTACCTTCACATCTCACATTATTAACAGGGTCACGTGGAACGGAAGATGTTAAAAGATTTTAATGTTTGTATCCTATTTAATACTTCAAGCAGAAAATTCTTTCAGAATAAGATTTTCCGAAAGGGAACGGGTTATTTGCTGCACACCTTGTATGTTCTTTCAGCAGTTCTATTTCTATCATCACTGCTAGGAACGTTACGCTGTCGTATGTTTCGTGCTCTAAGGGTAACACCACTGGTCCCGGTCCCCCTCAAAGAAACACTGTTCAAACGCAACCGTGTATAATAAGGAAAGAATTTAAAATTTTGCTTTGCTGTCCGGATCAAACAGAGTCCCAAGCATAGATCCGGTTCGAAACATAACCCGACTGCCCCGTATCGTTCTGCACACTAAGGGTCAGTTCTACAACCGACCGCTAAACTTTTAGTCAGCGCTAAGTTGAGGCCAACTCTCATTGGCCACAATCAGACTTGGCCTCAACTTAGCGCTGACTAGAAGTTTAGCGGTCGATTGTAGAACTGACCTTAAGGCACTTTTAAAGATGAAGTTGCATCCCTATTATCATAGACCTCATCATAGACTTAGCACGCTTCCCCATTTCTTGCTGCGCTAAAACTAATGGGGTTTTGTGCAGAGCAAGTGATTTTGAATTCATTCGCTAGGTAGCTCTGGCATAGACGTCATATTCTATTATGAGGTCTATGTCAGAGCTACCTAGCGGATGATTTCAAAATCGCGTGCTCTGTACAAAAACCCATTAGTATTAGTACAGTCAGAAATGGGGAAGCTTGCTAAGTCTATCTATGATGAGGTCTATGCTATAATGAGAGTGCAGGTCAGCAGAAAAACAAATATTCACGAATATAAGTTTTAGATTGCAACTACAGGATGTACATTACCATTGGCTACTTAATACATTAGGAAGAGACGCACATTGTAGTCACGGAAGGCTGGGTCATAGCTGGTCTATACAGCCCATATAGTAAAAATTTATTGTAATATATATATATCATCATCATATTCAGCCGTTTTCTATCCACTGCTGGATGAAGGCCTCCCCCTTTTCTTTCCACATATCTCGGTCTGCTGATATCCTCATCCATGTAGCTCCTGAAAAACGCTTGATTTCATCTACCCATCTTACATTTGGACGTCGTCTCGGTCGTTTCTTTTCTCTAGGATTCCACTATAGTACATTTCATCACCTACGGTTCGCTGATGATATAGTCCTGTTTGCTTCAAGTGCAGAAGAACTACAAACCAGAATGGAAGAACTGAGTAACGAGAGTTCGAAAATAGGCCTTAAAATGAATTTAACGGAGAGACAATAGGCATAGTTGATGAGTATGTTTACCTAGGCCAGCTTAAAACATCGAATGCAAAGTTGACCGATGAAATAAATAGAAGATGTAAAATGGCATGGAGTTCTTTTGGAAGACTACACTTTATTTTCAAAAGCAAACTTCCAATGTGTCTGAAGCGTAAAGTTTATAATCAATATATATATATATACACGTTAGCGTACCTTTGGACATGTAACTGTCACACACCGCTATTATTATTATTAACTGATGTCTTCGAACACTAATCCATGTTAAGGCAATCAGATAAGATTTAACTCTGCGATTTGAATTGCGTTAGTCTGAACTTAGAAATCAATACCTCTACAATAAAAGGCAGCTTAAACTAATCATCTAAGGTGCTTTCTCTTAAATCTCGGATAATTATCAATGTAGACGTCAGAGCTACTTGTACGATTTTGTCTAACACATCTCAACTCAGCCTTGAGAGAATTTTATATGTTATTTTACACATCGTTCACCTTTCAAAGGTTAGGTTATTTTGTTAGTGTTTTTTTGTGCAAAATAATACATTGAAAAACAGTTTAAAAAGAGGGCATGAAATCTTATCAGACAAGTGCTGACATAAGCTGCATATTTTCAACCATTATCTCAGTTATATTTATCTAAAGTCCCATTTATCTGCATGTTCTTATCAGATTATCAGCAAGGCATTGATTAACACTCTTACTACTAGAAAATCCAACTAAGTGAGATGGTTCGTCACGGCTACATCAGCATTTCAATCCATGTGTAAGCAAAAAGTATTGTTAACTGAATCTTGATTACATCTTACAATATTTGGACAGGGACTCTACATGTCAACATGCAAAGTAAGTACACACCGTTAGTTAACTGGAACACAAAGTGGGGACATACGAAATCAGTTAAACAAGTAATCTACAAATGACTGGGGAAAACAGTCACACCCTGCCAGGGAGACTATTGCAACGTCTCTGCTTGTAAGGAAGAATATACTGTGTTCAACCAAGACTGAGTAACGGTATGATAATGTCTGTCTACACGCATGTGATATTCTAGGCTGCATATCAATATTAAATTGGTTTGTACGTGTCGCCTATCCATAAACTAGCAACTCAGAAAACTAGTTAACATGCTAACATGCAAACAAGTTTCAACCAAACCGAATTTATATGAGTAAAACCCTTACATTTTTCATGGCTTTCGAGAAATTTATTTTTTATCATGCTTATAGCATAGAAAATCTATCGTTTTGGTGTATCATTGGGACTAAGGAAGACGTGATTTTAAGACCATCCTAGCTCTAAATTTGGAGAAGTTATACTATACGTATCTTTCTTAGATCTTTACAGCGATAATAGTGCAATTATAATTACAAAGAAAGTTTTAAAATACGAATTTTGGGTTCAATATATGTCTTTACGATCCACTTTCTCATTTTAAAGAGGACTCAACATGATTTGAAGATCAAGTCACAGATAAAAACTATTTTACAATGGTGTTTTTTTTCTGTTGTTTTTGTGTCTATTACTAACTGATTTGATTTGAATTCGACGTATTGAATCGAGCAAGCTTACAGGAATAAATTATATTTACAAGTTAGATGAGAAGAGAGCGATGTGTGAAGGAAGTTGGCCAGGAGCCCGGTGTGACAGAGGAAAACACCCCTAGAAAACTGTAGTCAAGGTGGCCGGTCGCTGGACTCGAACCCAAAACCTTCCGAATGCGAACTCTTCTAACTACTAAGCCACAGCCGCTCGGTGGCTCTTAGGGGAATTTGTTTTGGAAATATCTTATGCTCAGGTACATTCATCCTGCTCCTCCCATCACTTATAAAGTTTTAACAGTCAGTGATAAGCTAGTTAGAATTAACTAAACACATTTTAAACACACACGGATGACACGTATAATAAAACAGGACACACCTTACAGTTTTACCCTCGACAATGTTCAGACTTTAAATACGCAAAGCTTTCCGTCCCTTAACCTAGGAGCATCTTCAGGTGCCGCTAAGATTTGTTCCAATGTGAAATGTGTAAGTATTGATTATTTAATCTTGGTATTTCTGTACATGTAAATATGTGTAAGTGAAAAAAAGAGAGAAAAAACAAAAAGGAAGAAAGTAAGTAAATTTGTGCTTAAAGTATTTATGGATTGTCATTCTACGAAGATTTGATAATAACTACTTAACATACACCTTCTACATCAAAAATAAAATCGCCTGAAAGTGCTCCTAGGATAAGGGTCGAAAAGCTTCGCGAATTTTAAGTTTCAATATTGCAGAGGGTAAAACTTTAAGGTGAATTCTGTTTTAGTTAGAATTGGCTATTTCCGTAGCTTGCAAGGACCAACACTTCTCTACCCTCACTGAGCGGACATGGCTCAATGGTAGAGCGTTGACTTAGCATTCGGCACGTCCTGGGATCGATCCCAGCGGCCGACCATCCTGACTGAGGATTTTCGAGCGTTTTTCCTGTCATACCAGGCAAATGCTGTGACGGTACCTACAAAATAGATCCTTGCCGTCTACCTTCCAACATTCTCTCCCCAACCCTATCCCAGCCTGAGCCTAAGATGCCTAAAGGCCTTAAAATAAATTTTAAAAAATCGTTTCTCTACACTGCAACTCAATCCTGTTACCTGGTGTGGAGATTGACAACTATTAGAAGTGATTTCCTTGTATCATCTGCCGATTGTAGACTTTGATCTAACGAACGATGAGCCACGGATGCCACATGAGATAGTTTACCTTCTTTGATTTAGGGAATGTTAGGTCTCCCCTGTTCCTCATTCATTCTTTCATCACCACCCTGTGGTCAGTCGTTGCACGACGTCTCGGTTTATCAACATCACTATACGTTTTACAGTATTTACAAACAGGAAACCAGTAGGAGCTTGGGAGCGTAAAGTCAAAATTGGGAGAAGGATTCAAATAAGAGTATTTTTATACGTAAAAGTTTTTTTATGTTAGGGGTGTGCTCGCGAATCTTGAGAGTCGGTCGGAATTACGGTTTCTTAACATCACAGTGACATCTATTCACTTTCAAGCGTGTAGCAATTTTGTAGATGTGGATATTTACACATTTCAACGCTAAGAAAGCTTCAGAAATAGATTTAATTTTCATCTCGGAAGCCACACAAATAAACCGTAATTAACTTACCGCTGGCACGTTACAGGAGCTGGAAGGATAAAGGGAGTGAATTTAGGTAGAACTATAAGGGAAAGAGAGGAGAGAACAGTAACCTAAAAAGACGCCAAAGAAAACAAAACCAGAACAAGACTTCATCATTATAAAACTATCTCAATTTTTTGTGGCTTGTACACGTACAGTCAGTAACAAACGTTTGTACCCAGTCGTAAAATGTCTTCTGCGAATAAATTTGGACCGATTTGAGTAAGGTTTCCTGTAACGTAAAGAGAATATGATACTCTGTAATTTACAAGAAAGCTCTACTCAAATCGGTCTATTCATTTCAAAGTTATTTCGAGAGGAAATCTTATGACCCGGTACAAACTTTTGGTGCTGACTGTACATTTAAATTATATTGATTCTTATTTAATTTCTTTTCTTTTTTCATCTTTTTCTTCACTAAGCTTTCCCTAGACGTTCATTCTCCCCGATGATGAGAGTTTCACTTACAAACAGGGTTCATAATAGAAATTTTCACGAAACGGAACGATTTACCTTTGTTAACACGCTGTTGTCTTTTTCTTTCTTTCTTGTCTATGGTTACTACAGTGACGAGAAGGAACAGGAAGCTTCCTTATATTCACGAACTGGATTCTGTTTTAAAGAATATATTATTAACAGGACTTGTATTCGTAAAATGTAGAAATCTCAAAACTACACATATTAGTATAACTTCTCCAAATTTAAAACCGGGAAGGTTAGGACCAGTCTGAAAATACGTATCTTCTAGCCCAAAATGATTACAACACAAGGAATTTTCACTGAATTAAAAATGTATGAAATACACTCAAAATGGATTCCCTCAATCGCTACAGTACACATCAAATTATAATTTGAATATTACTATTCCTAATCAAAACCAGCTTGAGATAAAACATGATAATAGCGAATTTCATCCTAATAAAAGACAAACCAGAGACCATGTTTCATCCAATGGTTTCTCATGTAAATATAAAGTTTCATACCGGTAAAACTTACATTTTTTTTTTTTTTTTTGTATCTTATCATTGAATACAAAAATGTTTAAAAAAAACACAGTTTGCTTACATAATTCAAAGAATAATTTTCAGTTTTTAGCTTGGATGAATTATTTTAACGTATTACTATAGCAATATAATTTTTCTACATGATAATGATAAATTTTAATAATTGTAAACAACGTTAACTTCTCGTTAAAGAAATATATAATAATAATACAAGTCTCTTTTTAAGATTTCGTTTTCACACTTGTGTTTCTTATTTCTCTCTTATTTTGCGCCCCGTATGAATATGGAGAAGCTATAGAGTATCCTTCTGTCCGTCTGTAACTCCACCCACCCCTAGATCTCAGTAACTACAAGTCAAGACAGAGATCCGGGTTTGCAACGCAAGATACTCAATAGGTTTCTCCGCATGATCGGTTTCAAGTCTGAGAATACAGGTATCGCATTACAGTGGCATGCAGGATGGGGCGGGTGCAGTCTAGATCTGAAATCTGATAGCACGAACGTTAAGATTTGGAGCTGACCGTAACGTTAATCTTTGCATTAAATGCGAATTAATGACAACACCAAATAAAACTGATACATTGGAAACACCCATCTGACACTATATGGATCAAATTAACAAGAAACAAAATGACAAATAGTTCTGGACTATAACTGGAAAAGTGCCGAAAACAAGAAAGGAGACAAATACTACAATTACGCACGAAAATAGTTGGGACTACAGCTACAACTCTCCACTGTTTCATACAGCGCGCTTCCCCTGCAGAGCCCCATACATTCCTCGTTGAAGGGTTATCCATCCAATTACTCTTGGATACTTGCTTTGCCAAGCACTATTGTAACCTCCATCTCGGGACCTCGTTGTTCCAAAGACCAGATTTGTGTGTCTATAGGATGTAGACTCGCGCACCAAAATTTCATGGTAGGTTTCGATATAACATCAATGACAGTTACCTTGAAAGCTTCAAAAGTTAAGAACGTATTATAGTCCTTTAGGGCTGGGGGATATTAAATCCGATCTCACACTAACTGAAGGACAAATCATTCCTTTAGAAATTTTATGAACAGCAAACGAGTTCCTATTCCAAAGTCCTACCTTAATTTCGCACTTAAAAAATGATGCAGTGTTCAGCAAAAGCAATATATAGGGTACTTACAAATATATAGGTTCATTTACCCTCCTGTCCTACCTCGGTACAGCTATGGACAAAAGTTTAATCGCATCTCTATGACTTTCCTTATTTCAAAGACAAATATATTGGAACATGGTATGAATTTGTTGACTTACAGCCATATACACAATGATATGACGCACTTTTAAGGAAAATATTGTCCTGATACGTACCTAAATGAGAGCGAAATTGGCAAAAAAAATTATTTATCGTCGACAAAAATATCTAAATCCAAAAATCTACGAAGTTGTACAGCCGTTTTCTCTTTGACAGTGATGTTCTTGTAACGCAACGGAAACTATTACTCCTATTTTTAATTTTGGTTAGTAGATGTCACACACGGGAGGGAAATCTTCACGAGGTTGGGAAATATTCTCTAAAAAAAAATGTGACAATACTTTTGTCTATCTATTCATCGTTGCTTTATTTAAGTTCCTCATGTTCCCATCCATTGATTAGTTTTTCACTTATTCTTTTCAGATGAGGTCTTCTTATCAATCGTTGCAGTTCCAGTTCTACTAGCCATTGTGATTTACATTTTGAAGTTCAAGAAGTTTCGAGCACGGATTTCTTTCAAATCAACACCGCCAGTCCAGCCGTCCCTTACATCGAGAGCAGGAACATTTAGGCCTTTGTTTGTGCAAGACCTTCCTCCGTTAACAACAGTGACAGTTCAAGGTTCAAGTGAATCTTCAGAACAAACAAGATTTCACGACCGACCAAAATCTGTGAATTTACCATCAACATCAAACAGCAGTTTATTTGGTTTACAACATGTTTCGAATAGGCCAAAATCGGCCATTCTACCGGCAACAGTACATACAAGCACACCAAGCCAGGCACACACACCAGCGTCTCAACAGAAAGTAAATCAAACTGCAAAACCAGCAGACAAGAAACCAAATACACAGAAATCACATGCTCCACCGAAGCAAAATACCAATCAGTCAACCAAAGAAAATACCAATCAGTCAACCAAACAAAATACAAAACAGTCAACCAAACAAAATACTAATCAGTCAACCACACAAAATGCAAAACAGTCAACCACACAAAATGCAAAACAGTCAACCACACAAAATGCAAAACAGTCAACCACACAAAATGCAAAACAGTCAACCAAACAAAATGCAAAACAGTCAACCAAACAAAATGCAAAACAGTCAACCAAACAAAATGCGAAACAGCCAACGAACCAAGATAAGAATAAGTCAACCACCAAACAGCAAGTAAAATCATCAGCCACAGAGAACAATCTATTAAAGGCACCTACTACTGACCATAAACACTCAAACAAAAAAGTAACACAAAATTCTTCCCCCAACGCATCCCAAGGTCATCCTCCCTTGCAAAGGCCTGCTCCTAAAGCCTTAACAACAACAACAACAGGATTTAGAAATCCACTCTTACAAGGTGGTGGCAATTATTTCAATGCGCGCGCTAGGGAATCTTCCCAAAGTTCACTCGATTCAATTCAGGACAAGATAACGGCTTCTACTGCGTCAACACGTGAGCCTAGTCCAGTACCCTACAACTTTTTGACTGTTAAACGACCACAAGAGAAATCCACGAAGAAGCCTACCGCCTCTCACAGCAGTGAATCTGATGACGAGCATGGAATTGAATTCAGTGCGCCCACTCCCAGCTCTGACGGTTATTTTCCGCCAAGACTAGACTACGGAGACATGTTTAGTAGTGCGCAGGTAGACGAAGAATATGATGCGTAGTAATAACCAAATATAGGGTGAGTTGTCTTCCTTAGCATGAGTTGTTTTGAATAAGTCTGATCATCTTGTCCACGATATTTTAGTCAACGTAATATAGATCATCTTAGGACTTTAAAATCACGGGGATGTAACAATGAAGTTAATGTCCTTACTGAAGTTATCAATCACCCTTCCAGCAAAGGAAATTTATATTTAGGGAACGTGTAGAGCTGAAACAGGCACTGATGGGGGAGGGTGAATTGGAGACGTGTAGATAAATTATTGGATGTAACTTCCTGTACTATGCATTCACTGCCAGAACGGTATTTTTGCACAAAAAAAAAAAGCAAATGATGCACTAAAGAATCAAGTTGTGAACAAAAAAAATAACGCGTTTGACGCCATTCTGGCGCACATTACCTAGTCCTAAGTTCATTTCAAAGAACAAAATGATCCATTCCTAGCGCAACTTTCAACATTTAGAATAATACATGTGCCTGTATGATTTTTAATGTTTCGCCCAAATCGAAATTGGCCAAAAATTAAATCGCTTTGTATTCGTTGATTGCTGTCCACATTCTGAATAAAAATGCGAAAAATGATTAGTAGATGATGTTCACGACTCCCTACATAGCCTAAAAACATTATTCAAATCGTTATATGTTCATCACATTTCATTTGTAATGCATCTTTAATTCGCATACTGACTTTGTTTAAAATCAGATATACTGTTTTCCGACCACGTGCTATCAAAGATGAAACAGATTCGACAAAGATATTATACGATATTACTTCGGAAAGCAGAACCTAATAATTGATAGATATTTCTCCGATTTGCGAAATACATACATACATATATACATAGATGTCCCCTGTGAGTGAGTGAGTGGTAACGCTAGCTGCCTTGTAATCAAGAGGCCTCGGGTTCGATTCCCGCTGGGGGAACACAAGAGGTTCGGAGCACACGTCAAAACTTAGGTCCCGTCCTCAGGATGTAATCTTATCCCATGAAAAGCAATGGCAAACCATCTTGCCCAGGGACCTTCGGGGTCAGGACCTGTTTTTGGGCAGAACACGCATCATCATCATCATTTACCACATAACTAATCGACGGAATTCAATATAAAACGCACCAGTCCTTACAATTAACAAAATTATTGTAATACAATGCTAGTAATTCACACAGTGGTACTAAATTATTTAATATTCTGTTTTCCATCAAAAATCGAAGAAACCTACACTATCATGCGAATAGAAATATTTATCCCAACTCAAAACATACTCAGAGTTATTTACCTTTTTTGTAAGAAAAAAGAACAACGAATATTTATGTAAGTGATAAAAATTCACATAACACTGTTTTCATGAAACCATATCTGGAAACATTTTCCTTGACAAGCTTTCATTTGCGAAGGCCTGTCCTCTGATACTTCATATTCATTACACACAACATCACATAGAAAAATGATACTACTTAAAAAAAAAAAAATTGAAGCAAGAAACAAAAACTGGTGGTGATACTAGTTCCAACTAGTGAAGAATTAAAACTATCCTTCTCTAGTTGTGAAATTTGATATATATATATTTTTTTTCTTATCGGGTGACGTCCTGCAGCGACCATTTCCGGGGGAGTAGGAATGATGAACACAGTGGCCAGGACCTTTGTTGAAGTACCGTCCCGGCATTCGTCTGGGGAAACAGGAAAACTCTCGAAACCTTATTCAGGATGGTCGGTAACAGGATTCGAGCCCGTGTGCCCTACTAGCGATAAGTAGTCCGTAAAATTACCAACTGGATATAGGGACTGGGTCCTCTAGGAGTGATAGTCATAATTCAAACTACAAATCTGTCACATTCACATGGTAACGTCACAGTCTATGTACCCGACCATGAAATAATAATAATAAAAAAAAATATATATAAACTTCGTCATTTTTCTATGTGGTGTACAATATGATGTCGCTATTTTAACAACTGTACACGTAACTCAATATTGTATTCAAATTTAAATTATTGTAGCTCAAGATTGTATTGAAATTGTATTATTGTAATGTAAAAGGTTTTACATTTATTTTCAACAAATAAAACTTGTATTTTCAATTAAGAATCTATTACTTATTCTATGTACACACGTAAAGTCTCAATCCAACATCTGATTATAGAGTATCTTCGCATAAATCGTTGATAATGAACGACTACAAATTATTATTCGATATTGCCAAACTTGTTTCCCGAAACTTTAATATAAGGTTGAGTGTATATCAACTTATTGAGTGTGCGTCGAAACACTGTATTGTCCACATAATTAATTGTAACCTATAAGTGATGACAATGTATTCCCGATACAGCTGTATCGTCGCTCGTACGGTCATGTAATCTGAGTCAAGTAGCTCTGCGTGACTGGATATAGTGCAACTAGAGCATGAATAAATCACAGACCAGTAGTACGTCATTCGTAAGTAGCAAAGGAAGGAATACAAGTTTGTATGTCACTTTTAGTGGTATAATGGAATTGTAGAGCAGCGCGCATTAAGGTCTAATTTTGTACGAAGATCGGCTAAAGTGAAACTGAAACGATAGGGCTATTGGCAGCACCGTATGGTAAGGATGCTATACAAAAATTAAATCTTTGAGTGCTATAGAGCGTCATATGAGAAACCAGGAAATATAAAGATGGCGCCCGAACAGGGACAGACAAAATTGTGGGTAGTGTAAGGTATCGACACGTGCAAAGAAATTATATATATAAACACGCAAACAGCGACGCAGATTTTAACGGAATAATATTTAGTATGTGAAACATTTCTGCAAATTTCTGTCGAAACTTGGCATGTAAACAGAAATCGTGACTGCTAGAAGTTGCAACTGAACGCATGTTTAACAAGGCTATTAGGAATAAGAGAACTCGGTGTTGTTAATACTACCCAGAAACTAAACGGAAAAACTTTGGAAAACACAGTTTTCGTCACAGCCGAAAAAAAAAGTCTACGTCACACCGCAGACCAAGACTGCTTATAAATTTTCTTGATCACACGAAAGAGTTCATCTCGAATTCAATGAACAGCAATAAACAGTCAACCAACCATGTACACAGAACTACTGCAATGCTCCTGGAAAGAAAAGATCTGAACTGAGGACAAACAAGTCGATCATCCTCGATGGCAATGCTCCCAGTTATGATGCGTTAAGCGTTTGACCTTCCTGGCTAAGAACAAAGTGGACCACTCACCATATTCACCTGACTTATCCCCTCCTATTTTTTGTTTTTCAAAAAATAAAAAAAATGCCGGAAAATGACAAATATTTTCAAACGTCTGGTGAAAGCGTTAAATGAAAAAGGAACACATTGATATTCCTAGAATAGACTTCCAGGTACGTTTTCAGTAATGGTTAAATGAATAGCTGTGGATTACTTCAGAGGTGTAAGTAGTCGCTAGTCATATATCGTATTTTCGGAAAGGTGAGGAAATTCAGAATCAGATTCCCTATAACGCTAGTACACTTATTAATCTTCACAAGCCGAATGACACACATTTTATTCCTCAGATCTTCAATTCTTGTGTGTAAAGCCCTACCATCAACTACAACTTTCGTGAAGGCATTCTCTTCTTAGAGTTGTAAGCAAATATGTTCATTCTCGTCGTGTCCCTCACCCAAACTTAAGCGATGGGGAGGGGGGGAGGCTTGTACGGGTGTGGTTGAACACCTTGGTTGTAAGAGGTTCGCTGCTTCTGAGTATCAAATTGTAGACCGTTAGCCTTCCACAATACAATGTTTGCAAATTGCAATGTGTAGATCATATTACTATGCAAATGTCGAATATTTCACATACAATTCTCAATTTACAGTTCATGTTTCCATTATAGTGCTTTGCCACTTACTGTTGGGAAAAATTATAGAATACAAAATTAAGTTGGCAGAATTGAATTACCGTTATTTATTTATGGTCTTTTGACCTCTTTGACTCAGGCCAAAGATGGTAGAAGAAGCAAACATTGAATGGTGCAGGTAGAAAGGAGGAGGAGGAAAAGAATGCGCACAAAAGAAAGGAAAAATAATAATAAAAAATAAACGTTAAAACCTAGAAAGAAAAGCAGCAGCATCAAGATGGAGGAAGGAAATGGCTCGTACACAGTGGAAACAGGTCGAGTCTGAACCACCAGAGAACCTCCTCTTAAGGCACTAGAATATTGGGAACTGTTCAGGATATGTACATCCAAAACAGGAATCCGGATCCACTTGGGCATCACTACCATAAATATTATGTGACTCCATGTCGCAGTCCCTTTTTTTGAGGTAAGATAATAATAATAATATAAATAAATATACCTTCTGTATTGTATACAGTTAGTGTACTCAAACTTAACGTGAGCTAGAAATACAATTAACGGAATCAGCATCTACGTTTCCTTTCTCTTTTAAATATATTGGGTTGTTCATCTTTAAATGCCATTAATCTTTCTTTTAAAAAAAGAAAAGGAAGAACAAAGTTTGCCAGTTGTGCATTAACCTAGGCATAAAATGAAATGAATACATTATTTTAATTTATACTATGGCCATTAGGCAATTTTGGCTCAGACCAGAATGGAGTAGAGGTACGGATGTTGGAAGAAAGTCGATCAGGGTATAATATGAAGGAACCGTCCCGGTATCTGCCTAGTGTGACTGAAGAAAAACCATGGAAAAGCCTGTCAGGATGAGAAACCGTTGGGATCGTGTCTATAGCCTTCTGACTGCGAAGCCAAATCTATCAACTGAGCTATGGTATGGATAAATCATATAACCATGTTGGCATACTAGACCCGTAAATCCGAATATCTACTAGCAAGATCGCACCAATCCACGCATCTGTATGTATATCTCTAGACACACGAGATCTGAATCCGATACTGTCAAGGTTTTCGTCAGCGAGAATAGTATGTCCTGTTACGCACAAACTAAAAAAACAAAGAAAAAGAAAAGAATCATGTCGAGAGGAATTTGAGTCCCCCCAAAACTGATATGTCAACATACTAATTACTATCCTCCGTGCATCACTGTGTACACTTTTAACATACGACATTGGTCCTTAACTCACCGTATCATCCTCTAGTTTTCATGACTGGAAGGAATATTTCAACTCTATATCGCATTGCACATATATAGGTCTCAAAGTGAGGATATCTATCTCGAACTCTTTCTTCAAGTTACCGAAATATTGTTTTTGTTTTCCTCATCTTCTGTGTTTTCTTCTGGAAAACAATCTTCAATTCGTATCGAAAAAGAACACACTTTTCGAAATTTTGAAAAACGGAAAATATCAATCGTCCGGGTAATTTCGTCTTACATCATCATCGGAAAAATTTTGACATGGAAAATTGCTGAAAATGAAAACCAAGTGTGTCTTCCTATGCGTCATTAAGTTTCAATAACAATCTCAATCAGTGAGTTGGCTAAAGATTGTGTAAAGATTCAACAGAATATCCATATTACAAGAATGTTAAATAGTTAGACTTAACGGAACCAGAAAGTCCTTGCGCGAAGAAATGAAAGGTCAAGCTTTCGGAGGCGAGGAAACAAAGGGAAGGTTTAGTATTACAGTACCACATAGAATTAAAATACGAAGTGACCTTGGCAGATGTTAGTGAAATCTTCGATACTCGTATTACACAAAAATGTGGATTTCCAGTATGACGTGCCTGGATTTAAAAAAAAAAGCTTCGTGCTGAATAAGCATTGGTCATTTTCAGATTCAGAATTACCAAGAACCTTATACGGAAAAGTGCCCATTCTGAACAAGTGTTTTCCCTATTCCGTTAACCTTGGTTTCTCCAATCCAGAACCCAGTTAAGTTAGTAACTATCTAACACATTTTGATCGAAGTTTCTTTGAAAGAAATATAAAAACTCTCGCAAACAGCCCTTTCGATAAGACTTGTAGTAGATTTTATGTGTTGTTACATGTCATACTTGGTAATGCACTTCTTCGCGTCCCTTGTATGTTCATTAAGTCTTGTTCTAAAATTTCTTTTTTGCTATTGCGATATATTTATTACTGCACGTGTACGTTACCACACTCCTTACTCGTTATCCATTGGTTAAAAAAAAAGAAGCTCAACGTGTCTGGATGCTTTCCAATGTTTTTTACAAGAAACTAACACGGTTTGTTTTCTTAGCTGCGCACCAACAGACATAGGCGTCGTTAGCTTTTAAATATTGGTGGGGCATGCTACATTTCACATGCTCAAGTTATTTTTTTAACTGCACAATTTGGTTTGGTTTGGTTTAATATCCTAGAAGAAATTTAATGATTAGTAACTCATAGTCTATAGTGCAAAAACTTTCATTCATAAGCATTCAAGAACACAGGGGCGAACCCAGGAAGGGAGGGGGCGGGGTGATATATTCCCCATCACCGGTACCCGATAAAGATATCTAAAAATTGAATTATAAGAAAAAAATAATCTATGAAAATGGTATTCCAAAAAACTGTCACACCCACTCCCCGAAATAAAATCCTAGGATCTATTCAAGACCTACCACAACAATGTTACAAATTCGGCTGGTTTATGAAATGATGTTATTCATATAAAAATTCAAAATAACATACATTCAATAGAATAGATTCAATTAACTTACTCAAAGATCAACCAGCAGTTCGCTCCAAGTTATCAATCTCATTTCTCAGTGGCCAGTACCAAACTGTCTCCTCCTTTCATTTTTCGAAACGAAAATCGCAGCAACTTTTCTGTTGTCAATACTATCTTAAAGGTCTTGATGAGTGTAACAAACTGCCACATGATTCAGTCTCTTCTGTGTCATGGGAGAACGCAAATAAGTTTTCAAGCGGCGAGCAGTCACTGCGTCCTTATGTCTTTTTATCCTTCAGGTACAATCTCAACTCTGAATCTAAAGATGATGCAAAGAGGATCAATTTCCGGTTAGAACTTCATATCTCCGCAGTTCTCTCCCGTTAGCAACAGATTTTCCTTTAATAGAGCTTGCTTAGTCCCTGTTTGGTCGAATTTATTCTTTAATCCCAAAAGAGCTGAGTCAATCATTTCGTAGTATTCTCTTCTGTAGTAGCCTTCGGCAGATTTATATTCATGAACAGGATGAGGTCCTGTAAGTCTTTTCGGCGGTTGCTTCAGTCTTGGAAGGGTCACTGGAAGATTTCTCTGGCAATTTCAATTTTTTCTGCCAATTCGCAAATAGCACAGAAAACTTTTCTTCAGAACACAAGTCACTAATGGCACTTGAGATCGATACATTTGAGAAGTCCTGACAGGTTAACAGTCCTCCTCGAATTATTTTATTAAGCAATTCAAGATAGGACAGCAATTCGAGAGCTATAATGCAACCAAGATAAGTGACTCCATTTTCTGAAATTCTGAAGCAACCCACTAGCTTTCTCGTATTTATCTTCAACCAACTCCTCCAGAATTTACAGTATGATTTCACGTTTGTTTAAAAAAACCTCAGTCTGGGATTTTTTATACAGAAACCGAGTTGGACACAGAGAACGTATCTTCCAAATTTTGAAATTCAACAATTTATTTGGCCCTACCGGTAAAATGCCGGTAAGTTCGCACCCTTCACCATGACACAGAAAATTATGGGGGGGGGGGGGAAACACACACACGTCCCCCCGTCTAACGACGCCCGGGCTAACAGGTAAGAAAAATGTCAGTGTTCTCTCTACGATAACACGGTTTGTTTCATTTGAAAACGCCATTAAGATTTTAAGATTATCCTTTGTATTTAGATGCTAACACTGTTTAACTGAAAATCCATGAGAATTTCCTGATCGTTTTGTTATACGAGGTCTATTCAAAAAGCACAAGGTAGGTTTACTTATTTAATTAATTGAATGAAATACAAAATTACACGTAGGTTCTTCAAAGAACTAACTCTGGTTTCCAATACGTTTACCGCATCGCCTTGTCACTTTTTGAAAGAATGCTCGGAATATTTTCTGAGAATCTTTAACATAACAGGGTATCTACCAGAAAGCCACAATCAAATTTGAAGACTTTTAGAGGACTCTTGATAGCCCAAAAGTAACCACTTTTTCATTAGCTTATGGGTCTTTGCTTGACGCTTCTGACTAGTACAGGGTTGGTAGCCTTGAAAAAAGCCGTTCGTTGTCATTGGTTCTGGTTCCACGTTACTGACCAATAGCGGGAAATAAACCCTCTTCCTCTCTATACGGGAGAACGTTAGCAACAGAAACAATCGGCGAAAAATGAAACATTCAACTACAGTTCTAACAAAGTATTTCCGGGACCAAACAATGTGACTTTCCCGTGACTTCCGTGACCTAATGTCATTCCGCGACTTTTCCGGGAAGTTTTGGGCCGATAGACACCCTGCATAAGCTATGGTGGCTCAACTTAAACCGCGCTCTGTAAACAGAACTCTCAGGACCGTATGTAATCCTGATCTGTGTATATTAGAGAAATCGCACAGACCAGATAGGTGAATGTGAGAATATGCTCACAATTACTAAACTATATTAGGCAGCTCAATTATGGTTCCGCTACGCGTGATGATCCCAAGACTGCAGGTTGAAACTTATGGAAACACTTTCAGCACAACGTCCAGCTATCATATTTGACAGGTTCTACGACTGACATTCAACACCTACGAATACAATTCAAGCACTTACCTGTGACACTTGGCGAGCGGGAACAGCATGCAGAGCTTCTGGTGAAGTTCACAGAATTCCTTGTACGAACGAAACAGGTACGTGGGATCTGGTTGATTTTCCCTTTCCACACGAAGAATGTAGACGTAATATTTCTCCGGGTCATACCGCTTCTGATAACCATACACTTCTACATTCTTAATTCGGCCCTCGGCAGCCATTCTGGAAAAAAACAACATAAGGAAATGTGAACTCAGCCTACAATCAAGAAAGGAAATCCAATTGTACATTTACAACTAAAGATAATAAATGTATCTGTTAGTCTACAAATTGCTGTCTGAGTACTCAAAACTAACGGTAGGTGACTGCTCTTATCCATTACCCCGTTCTCTGGTGACGAAGAAGGGAACTTATAGCAAATAGCTTCTTTTCAAGCAACGAAAAAAAAAAAAAAACATTTTTTTAAGTATTTTATTACAATAGGGCAGTCTTATTGTTACCTTAAACTGAAAAAGCAGAAAATTTAAGTTTGATATTTAAATGGGATCGAAAATCACAAATCTGAATACAATTCAAATATGTAACAATGAATTAAAAATACACCACACTAATCTACACAAACGATAATAATTTCGTGATTTGCCTGGTTTCGTGTGGGGAAAGCATTGTTAATCTCCTTAAAACTCAAATATTACAAGAAATACCTCCTGAAATTAATGTACGAGTTACAAAAGAACTAGTTTCCTGGAGGTACTTAAATATTTACTGAACCGTCAAGTTTAGTGGAGTGCAGATTAAAACAAGAACTTCTTTTTATAAGAATGGCCTTTATACAGTAACCTTTTACTTCAGGTCGACAAGTCAGTAACTTTGTATATCATCCCAGTATTCGTCTAATGTAGCTGGGTGAAAGAAGATAAAACAACAATTACGCCCTGGGTTTCGATCTGAGTATCTCATGATTACAAGGCGAGGACACCTCTTTCTGTACTATAAAATTCGTAAATCGCTTCGCAAAAAGAGAAACATTCTCAATTATCCGCTTTGAAGATTAACCACGACGGGTTTAAGGAAGAGTACATCTAGAGTTACGTATTTATTTATGGTGTGACTTAATCATGGCGGCTAGTCGAAAGGTACGGCGATAGAAAGGTCATGGAGAAGGTCTGGAAGACGATAGAGGTCAGGCTATTTATTGTTTGGTTCGGTGCGAGTACCTCCAAGTAGATTATTCCATTCACATCCCACCATACACTTAACAGAACCTTTTTGGGATGAGGTCCTCCTTTTGAGGTCGAAGCTCTGCAACACGACAGTCATTCGACGCTTGACATATCCGACTTCTCATCTTCCATTACTATTCGTTCCAAAAACGATTCACGTTTCTAACGAGAAAGCAAAAAAACAGGCACCCACTCTCTCCTCTCGTTGCCTTGTAGTAAGCTGATGTAAAACCCACAGTTCAAACCTGTTGTTCGTCTGTTGTTCAGTGCGCCCTGAACTTGTTCGCTAAGTTGTCGGCGGTTGGATGTGGATTATTTCCATATTCTCCTCAGAAACCAGTGACACGTCCAGAACGGGGTACATTCTTACAGCTTTCTATCTCTGTGCCCGGAATATCATAAACCACCGACGGATATGTGCTATCGTCAACTGCATCAACAGAACCAAATTTATGCTCTACTTCTCCCCGCTTTCGTGCCCACCGATTCACGTTATCGCAGCGTCACTTACAACAATAATCCCATCGCAAGTGGCATCTATAAAACGGGTAGAATTTTTGCACACATCCAATACACACTTATTTGTGCTTGTTTCCTTAATGGTTAGCACAGTATCCGCGAACTGTATCCACGCCCGTCCAACCAATTATTACTTCAGACAGTGAGGAGACTGTTGTATTCAGTAGAAGCTATAACGAGGAGTGGAATGAAAATGCTGCTAAATAATAATAATAATAATAATAATAATAATAATAATAATAATAATAATAA